>JAGFMF010011858.1:4300628-4316122 GCA_019455555.1 Galemys pyrenaicus
ATGTGGGTCACCTCCCCAGCCGGCAGCAGGGATCGAACTTGTGCTGCAGTGGCTGCGGTTTGCTTCATAGTGCGTTGCTTAACCCACTGCGCCACCAGGGAGGGCCCAAATGGTATTAAATTCTACACTTTCTGACAATACCACAGCATCCATAGTGACAGTACAGCTTCCCACTGTCCTCTTCATTTCACTTGGGGATCCTACAGATCAATTTTCACCTGTTACACTTTAGCCTCTCTATTAATCATTTCTGCTCTGCTTCCCACATGCCAAACTTGAGCTCATAGGTAAGCACAGTACTTAAGTTTGGGGTTAACTACTTTATATATAGTTTTCTTTACTATTTTATACTCTTTTGTTCTGACTCAGAGTCCCTGGTCATCATCTTTCATCACTGTCCTTTCTAGCTACCATTCTGGACCACTTCCTGCCACTGATCCTCTGCCTTCACACTAATACATATCATTTCACTGGAGTTGACATTTTATTCTTTGTCTTGAGATCAGAAAACATAATTAGTATTTAAAAAAAAAAAAAAGGTCAAGAGCAGAACCAGCCCAGCCTTATGTATACGTATTCAATCTGATTTGACTTTCTCTCCACCCCCCAGGCTTATTTTCTTCTTAACTCTGGTCTCATCCTCCCCCCATTCCATGCCATTTGAGTCTTCATCTACATGATGTCTGAAACTAACTAAAGTATGAAATCTAATCATAGGCTTTTATGGCTAGAAGGAATTTCCAAGATTAGCCTCTCTGTTTACAGACAGGGAAACTGAAGCCCAGAGATTAAACTCTGCTCAAGGTAACAAGCTAAGTAACAGAGTGAATCAAAATCCAGATGTCTTAGTTTTTCCTGTTTTGTTCCTTCAAATCAGTACACATAGTTAAGTAAATACTGGCAGACTATATTATTTAGAGAGCAAATGGGCTTCATAGCTTTAATCTAACATAGAGACTTAGTTGTTGGTATATTTATGGGAATAATTCCAAAGAATGACCTCATACTACTCTTAGCATATAATTATGGCTTAAACACAGATAATTTAGCTCCAGCTATATCTACATATATTCTTATTATATTCTAAGAGAAGCAGAGCTGGCCCAGATAGAACATTTATGATTTATTTTCATAAGATATGGAAAAATCTTTTTTTTTAAAGATTTATTTATTTATGCATACAAGAGATGGGGTACAGGCCAGAGTCCAGGGAGGTGAGTGGATCCACCAGAGACAGAGTGGGGAGCAGAAGAGGCAGACTGACTGAAACACACTGCTGAGGGCAGAAGCGGGAGAGGCAGGAGAGGTCTGCTACACCATGTGGGTGCCTCCCTGGCCTGTGGCAGGGATCGAATTTGTGCTGCAGTGGCTGTGATTTGCTTCATAGTGCATTGCTTAACCCACTGCACCACCAGGGAGGCCCAGATCTGGAAAAATCTTAGCATTTAAAATTAAATTATAATGCTCATATAAAACTATTTCTATTATACACATTTATGTACATTAATTAGAAAAGTCTTCAATATCCAAAAGCAAGATTATTCAATAAATGTGTACATAACTTAGCTCTTCTATTTTCTTTCCTGTATACTATTACAATAAAAGTGGGAGGGACTGAAAGGGAAATGGTCAAATGAATTCTTTTGCATATTAATATAAACTAGGCACCATTAATACCAGTTTAAATTTAGGGGCTTCCCTGGTGGCACAGGGATTAAAGACTCAGTGCTATCAAGCCATGGCCAGCCACTGCAACATGAGTTCAATCCCTGGCCAGGGAGGTGACCCACCTGGCACAGCAGACCTCTCCTGTCTCGCCTGCTACTCCCCTCAGCAGTGTATTTCAGTAGATCTGCCTGATCCGCTTCCCACTTTGTCTCTGGTGAATCCTCTCACCCCCCCATACCTCTGGCCTACACCCTGCCATTGTACGCAAAAGTAAATCAATCTTTGGGGGGAAAATTAAAAGATACTAGAAAAAAAGTACACGTGTAAAGCTTTGCAGTTGAGATGAAATTAAGGTAAAAATGTTTTTGGGTTAATCCTTTTACTGGCAGGTTTGCATTCAAATGGAATAGACTGAAATTTTACATATGGACCAATACTTTTCCTTTTATCATTTTTCATTATCTACTTCCAAAATGAACTGAGGAAAATAACCAGCAATTTTACAGAATTGGATTATTTACTCAACTATAATTCAGTGCCAAAAAGGTATTATAATTTGAGCAGAATTCTATTAATTTTTGCTCTGTTTCTGGCTCAAAAGTAAAATATTTTGAACCACATTTTTCTTGAATTTTATTATGCCTTTATTTTAGCACAGAATAAACTAGAGCCTTAAAGTGTCACTAAATAGCTTGGTTTAAAAGTTTGTTTGCCTTGCTATTTTAATCCCACAATTAATGGGTTATTAGCTTCCTTAAAACATTTCAAAAAAACCAATTGTTTTCCTTTCTTATACTGTCAATACCAAATTACCATTGATAGGCTGGTAAATACTGTGTTTGAAGTGTGCTTTTAAAAAACATACAAGAGAGCCTCCCTGGTAGTGTAACAGGTTAAGCAACGCAAAACACAGCCACTGCTGCACAAGTTTGATCCCAGCCTCCCACTAGAGAGGTGATCCATGTGGCACAGCAGACCTCTCCTGCCTCACCTGCTGCCTGTTCTGTCCCAGCTCTGTCTCTGGTGAATTCTCTCATCGCCTGCACCCCAGCTTTTGTATGCATATTTTTTTTAAATCTTATTAAAAAAAATTCAAGGAGTAGTACACAACCAATGGCTACCTAGTATTTTTAGCCAAAATAGCACACAAAAAACTCTGAAGCCTACCTAACTGCCTGTATGGCAATTAGGACGTCCATGTCACAATATGAAGGGACACCTATAACAAAGGGTGAAAGTTTCAGCTACTGATTGGTTGTACACTTTCTTCTTTTGCAAAGTTTATCTGGAGCGTTTCCATGGTAACACAAGTAAAATTAATCACTATGCATTGGAGGAAGTGATCAGATTTACTATTTTTCCCCACAATTCTACCTTAGCCATTATGTGCTCTTGTGTTAACTACAACAGATGAAATACAGTCTGGAAACACATGTGGAAGCTTGTTAAGCTGCTTCCTTAAATTAGGTGGTTTTAGAATTAAAAGACCCAATTTGTAGGAACTTCAGAATCACCAGTATGAAAATATAAAGACAAATGGAGAGAAATATGCTCTAATCCTTTTTGGAAGAACTGTATATTATCTTAAACTTGCGTCACAACCCTATGATGTCATCAATGGTATTATGTTCATTTTTATTTTATTTTTTTAAGGATTATTTATTTAGCATGCAAGAGCTGGAGTACAGGCCAGAGATGTGGGGGTGAGAGGATTCACCAGAGACAGAGTGAGGAACAGAATAGGCAGATCGACTGAAATACACTGCTGAGGGGAGCAGTCGGCGAGACAGGAGAGGTCTGCTGCACCATGTGGGTCCCCTCCCTGGCTGGGGATTGAACTCGCGCGGCTGTGCGGCAGATGCCTCACAGTGCAGCGCTCAATCCGCTTCGCCACCAGGGAGGCCCTTATGTTCATTTTTAGATATAGAAATGAATTCTCAGATTTCTTAGAATCCTCTAAATTAGATAAAGAAATGAATTTTCAGAATTCTTAATTCTCTAAATTACCTATTTAGAATGGGTAATTCTAAAGGGGACACAGTTTGGAGTCTCCATTTGACACTGCAAGAAAAAGACGAAAGCAATGATTTGTCCTAAGTAACAGCACGCTGGTATGTACACAGATAGTGGCTAAGAAAAGTTTACTCATAGCTCCTCAGTGAACTGTCCTGAGTTCAATAAAATCAAACTGTGAAGAACTGTAGTGCTTTTGGGAGAAAATAAAGGTATTTAGAAGAGTTACAAATTTTGATACATGAATCTTGCTTTAAACAGCAATGGCTGCCTTCTAGAAGCAAACCTCAAGGTAACCTGAGTCATCAACTATCTCTCCTGTCAGTATAACTGTATGAATTAAAGAAAACAAGTCAAAATTAAACTTCCCATAAGAAGAAACAGTATTCCTAGGAAATGCGTGACTACGTAAATCTCAGAACTCCCCTAAAATTTCTGAGTACCTAAATTCTGTGTAATGTTTGGTTCCACCTGGCTTGGAAAGTACGTACTCCATAAAACTGCTAATATAAAAACTGAAAAACATACTATTTAAATCTTAGCATGGATTTGGGTCCTAAACATGTTTAATTCTTGATGATGGTTAAGCCTATGCAAAGTATTGAGTCACTCATTTTTATATGAATGATTGCATGTTTACTGCTTTTAAAAATTATAAAAATTCATTTATCTCAACTTAGACTTATTCTAAAGATCATTATTAGCAATAAATATTAATATGACGTATATACACCAAGTTCTTTAACATGAGGTCTTCATTTAGGAGAAAATGACTGCCTCTGCACCAATCACTTAAAAATGTTATAAAGTACAGTAGTCCCTCTGCCCACACCCAATTTCACTTTCCATGGTTTCTGTTACCAGTAGACAGCTATTATTTAAAATCTCTGTGTACAGTAAGATACGTTTGACAGTCACTTCACCTTTATCACAACATTGTGTTAAAATTGTCCTGTTCTATTGTTGTTATTGTTATTATTCTCTTACTGAGGGTAAATCATATTAAATTTCATTATATCTATGCTGAACAATTTCCAATCAGATTTTGAGGACTGAGAAGATTGTCAACCATGGGTTTGTTTTGACATCTTTAAAAAATAAAATACATAAATTAGTCCTTCTACTTTACTATCATTTTATAAAACAATATAACATCTCACCCCACCCCCCAAAAAATAGGAAGCTATAAACCCCACTACCAAATTAGTGTGATTGGTCGCTTTTTTTTTCTCTTTCTTTAATCAGTATTTAGGACTCATTTGTCTTATTTTACGCAATATTAAGGTAACATTTGCTGTGCAACTATCATTTAAGTAAAATCAAGAATCCAAAGCAAACACTGATGTTCCCAACACTGTTTTTGAGTTAAGAAGCATCTAGGGAGCTTGAAAAATTATGAATCCTACTCCTAAGACTTACTAAAGCAATCTCTAGGGTTAAATGCCCAGGATGTAGAGCAGGCTTGGGGACATTGGTCTACAGTACATAAAACATACATATGATTTAAGCAGTTTTTTGTAACAGTAATTCCCAACAGATCCAACTGGGCAACAAAAAGTACCAGGCTGAAATCTTTTTGGGAAGTCAAGTGGTGGTGTGCTTGGGGTTCAGATAGCTGTTTATTTGGCAGATGTGCTAAGAAGATTTATCTCACCTCACTGGATAAGGTGTACTAACAACAGTTGTATGCCAAGTGCTGGAGTTTGTAGGTAAAGGTAGGGCCCGTTCTCTAGGGGGATTAAAATACTAGACAGAGAAGCAATTTAACTAGCAAGAAACCATGGCAAAAACCTAGGTTTTTAACTGGACTGCCACAGCATAGACAGCAATGTTACTTAGTTACCAACATTCAGTGCCAGGTTTGGAGAATGTAATTTATTTTAAGCCCTGTGATTTTAAAGCTCAGTAAGAATTAGCTGAGAAAATGCTTGGCACAATGTTAGTGCATAGCAAAAATTCAATGAATGTGTTGAATAGAATAAAGTTTTACTTTAAAACCTTTTTTTAAAACTGTTTTTTTTAACATGGCTTTGAAAAGGTTTTTGAGATTTTGGGAACTATACACAACTTTAAAAAAGAAAAAAATAGGGCCTCCCTGGTGGCGCAGTGGGTTGAGCAACGCACTATGAAGCAAACCACAGCCACTGCAGCACGAGTTCGATTTCGATCCCTGCTGCCCGCCAGGTGGGGAACCCACAAGGTGCGGCAGACCTCTCCTGCTGTGCCCACTCTGCAGGGGAACCCACAAGGTGCAGCAGACCTCTCCTGCTGTGCCCACTGCTTCCTTCAGCAGTGTACTTCCCTTGATCTGCCTATTCTGCTCCCCGCTCTCTGTGGTGAATCCTCTCACCCCCCCCCACACACACACACACCTCTGGCCTGTACCCCAGTGCTTGTATGCATAAATAAATCTTTAAAAAAATAAAAAAGAAAAAGAAAAAATAGGTTTAATGTGTCACACACATCATTTCAGCACAAAAATCCTTTCTTTGTTAAAAGAAACATTCGAGGGCCTCCCTGGTGGCACAGCGGGTTTAGCAACACACTATGAAGCAAACTGCAGCCACTGCAGCACAAGTTCAATCCCTGCTGCCAGCCAGGGAGGGGACGGACCCACATGGCACGGCAGACCTCTCCTGCTATGCCCGCTGCTCCCCTCAGCAGTGTACTTCCATTGATCTGCCTGTTCTGCTCCCCTCTCTGTCTGTGGTGAATCCTCTCACCCCCCCAACCCCCACACCTCTGGCCTGAACCCCAGTGCTTGTATGCATAAATAAATCTTTAAAAAATAAAAAAAAATTAAAAGAAACATTCAAAACAAAAAATAATACACAAGAGTAGTACTGCTTATAAAGTCCTCACCACTTGCTCTTTCTACTTCTTAACATTTCCCATTTACTTTTTTCCTTACTTCCAAATGCTTTAGCCTGTATTTTCTACCAACAAGGACATAATATAAGTATCAGTAAACTGACAGTAATACAATGCTACCATCTAATTTTCATATCTATTCAAGTTTTATCAATTGTTCCAATTATGTTCTTTAGAACAACAGGAATGGATCTAAAAAGATGTATTATAAGGAGTGTCATGTTCATTAGTATCCTTCAATTTTTCACCTTGATAAAGGTTTCAAACTAGTTATTTTGTAGAGTGACCAATTTGAGTTTGATATTTCCCCATAATTCAGATTATACATCTTGTATAATCTGACAGGAAATGGAAGCAGTATCCTTCTCATTGTATCCAGAGGCACATGACTTCAATTAGTCTCTTAAATGGTGATGCTAACTGATCACTTGACAAACATGATAAATGCCAGGTATCTCCAGTGTAAAGCTACTCTTTTCCATTGATTAATTTTAAAATAGTGAAATATATTTTCCTCATCAAATTTCCAAATTTATTCATTTAATTATATCAGTAAGTGATCTTAAGTTCCTATTTTATTCCACTTACAATCATTTATAACCATTATTTATTTTGATGCTCAAACTGTCCCACATTTGACCAGTGAAAGCCTCCTTAAGTTGGTCTCTGTTTTGACAAATCCTTACCATTCTTTGAGCACTGCATTGGTTTCTGGCATAAGACATTTTTTGCTTACCTTGTCCTTTCAGTGCCAGCCCTGAAATTAGCTATTTCTATTAGAAACTCTGGTTCTTTGTAATGGAAGAAGATTCAGAAGCTAATAGTAACTATTCAAGGCCTCCCTGGTGGCTCAGCGGGTTAAGCAACACACTATGAAGCAAAATGCAGCTGCTGTAGTGCCATCCCTGCCGCCTGCCAGGAAAGGGCCCCACAAGGTGGCGCAGACCTCTCCTGCCTCGCCTGCTGCTCCCCTCAGCTGCTGCTCCCCTCAGCTGTGTATTTCAGTCGATCTGCCAGTTCTGTTCCCCACTGTCTCTGGCACTGTCTCTGGTGGATCCGCTCAACCCCCTCATTTCTGACCTGTACTCTAGTTCTTGTATCGTAAATGTTTTTTAAAAAATAGTAACTATACATTGCTACTAGTGTATCACTCCTCCAAAACCCTCTCAACAAACAGATCTAGAGAACATGGCACACAGAAAGATGGACAGACATATACACACATTTACCTCTATTATTTATCTGTCATATTATATATATTACACACCATGAGTTTACCAGATGCTGAGCAGTTTTTCATGTATCTGTTGAGCATCTGCATGTCTTCTTTGGAGAAGTGTCTATTTAGCACTTCTGCCCCCCCCCTTTTTTTTTTAAGACATCATTTATTTGTGCATATAAGAACTGGGGTACAAGCAAGAGGTGTGGGAAGTGAGAGGATTAGAAGGGAGCAGAACAGGCAGATCAACTGAAATAACTGCTGAGAGGGACAGTGGTAAGACAGGAGAGGTCTGCTGCACCTTGTGGGTCAGCTCCCTGGCCTGCGGCGGGGGTTGAACATGTGCTGCAGTGGCTGCAGTTTGCTTCATAGTGCTGTGCTTAACCCACTGCACAACCTGGGAGGCCCCATCTTCTATCCATTTTTTTATGGCTTCCTTTTTTCCTTCCTGACTTCTATGAGTTCTTTATGAATACTGGATTGTTAGTCCATTGTTGGATATACAAATATTTTCCCCCTTCAATGGGATGTCCTTTTGTTTTAATGATAGCTTTTTCACTGTACATCGCTTTTTAGTTTGATGTAGTTCCATTTGTTTATTTTTGCTTTTGTTTTCCTTTCCATTGGAGTTCCTTGGGCCCTCCCTGGTGGCGCAGTGGGTTAAGCAACGCACTATGAAGCAAACCGCAACAAACCAAAGCCACTGCAGCACGAGTTCACTCCCTACTGCCAAACTCCCTACTGCTGGCTGGAGAGGTGACCCACATGGCTCAGGCAGACCTCTCCTGCCTGGCCCGCTACTCCCCTCAGCAGTGCGTTTCAGTCCACCTTCCTGTTCTGCCCCCTGCTCCGTCTGATGGATTCTCTCACCTCCCCGCACCTCTGGCCTGTACCCCAGTACTTGTATGCATAAATAAATAAATCTTAAAATATATATATATATTGTTCCTTTCCTTCATAGTACTCCTTTGTGTAACTGTTTGATTAATGATTGTTCTCCTTTCCATCATGCTCTTTTTCTTACATACAAGCCTTAGTGCTTAGCTCAACAAATCGTATGTGTTGAATTAAAGGAGTAACTATCGTCTATACCAGGCATGGTGTTGTGGTTTTATGTATATTCTCATTTAATCTCACTTGATAATAGCTATAATTACTCCTTTTCTACAAGTTAAAATTAAGGCACTGGTCCTGAGAGCTAGGAAATGATACGGAGCTAGGTGGGACTCGCAAAGAATACTGAGCTTGTACTTAGAGCTGACAGTTTACTAAGAGCTGAATAAATTTTTTTAAGTGTATTATTTGTGTATTTGTATTGCCTTGTTGGTGTCTGACCTGATACATGACTTTTAAATTTACTAACATACTCATGAACAAGTAGAAAACATGAGAAATTAGATATAAACATTGCAAAAAAAGACTGCAGGGTATAACTATTCGTACATCTTAGACCTATAGTACCTGGAAAACTCAAGAATGATAGACTACTACAAAAAGAAAAAAGAAAGAGTAGAAAGGTACAGAGTATGGAGAAAAAGATCACTTTAATACATACAACTATCAGTTTCTGATTTAGCGATTATTTCACAACTGTAAACTAGAGTTAGCATCAGGTTGTGTTACTTTTTTTTTTTTTTAAGATTTTGTTTATTTATGCATACAGGAGCTGGGGTACAGACCAGAGTCCAGGGAAGTGAGAGGATTCACCAGAAAAAGTAGGGAGCAGAGCAGGCAGATTGACTGAAACACACTGCTGAGGGGCGCAGCGGGCGAGAGAGGAGAGGTCTGCTGCGCCATGTGGGTCCCCTCTCTGGCCGGAGGCAGAGACTGAACTCGTGCTGCAGTGGCTGCGGTTCACTCAACCCACTGTGCCACCAGGGAGGCCCAGAATAGTCTTAAGTGTTTTTAAAAAACATACATACCTTAATTTAAAATACGTTATTATTAAAAAAGGCTAACCATCATTTCAATTTTAGCCAGTTGTGATCTTTTTACTGGTGGAGGGTCTTGACTCAATACTAATGGCTGCTGAGTGATCAGTGTGGTGGTTCCTAAAGGCTGAGGTGACTGACAATTTCTTAAAATGAGATGAAGATGTGGACTGCCACATTGATTCCTCCTTCCACAAAAGATTTCTATATAGCATGCCATGCTGTTAGACAGCATTTTACATGGGACAGTGCCTTTCAAAATTGGAGTCAATCTTCTTAAACCCTGCCACTGCTCCAGCAACTGAATTATGTAACATTCTAGATTCTTCTTTGTAATTCAGTGGAGTTTACAACATCTTCACCAGATTCCCTCTTAAAAAAAAACCATCTCTGTAATAGTCCATAAGAAGTCACTCTTATCCACTCAAGTTTTATCACAAGATTGCAGCAAGCCTATCACACCATCAAGCTCTACTTCTAATTTTGTTCACTTGTTATTGCTACCACATCTGTAGTTATTTTTTCTGAAGTCTTGAACCTCTCAAAGTCATCCATGAGGGTTGAAATCAATCTAGAATGTTTTCAACTGACATTGCCTAGAGCCATTAGAAGAAGCACTATCAATGACAGCAGCCAGTCTTACAACAAATGTCTTAAACCACATGACTTGGAAGTCTAAATGACTCCTTAACATGGACCATAAAATGGATTTTGTGTTAGCAGGCAGGAAAACAACATGGAGCTACATGTACTTTTCCATTAGAGCTCTTAGGTAATGAGGTATACTGCCAGTGAGCGGCAATATTTTGAAAGGAATCCTTTTCTGAGCAGTAGGTTTGAACAATGAATTTAAAATATTCAGCAAACTGTGTTGAAAACAGATGTGCTATCATCCAGGCATTGTTGTTGCATATGCAGAACTACAGGCACAGTATATTTGGCATTATTCTAGAATTTTCAAAATGTTAACTGACCATTAGCTTCAACTTAGTCACAAGTTACATTAGCCTTTAACAAAAATCAGTCTATCCTTTGATATTTTGAAAGCAAGCATTAATTTCTACTCTAATTATTCAAGTTCTCCGTGCCACCTTCTTCCAATATACAGCTGTCTTTTCTACATTGAAAATCTGTTGTCTAGTAGAGTCTAATAGATCTATGTATGATCTTAGTAATATCTTCTGGATAACTTCCTAAATCCAGTAGCTTATATACATCAGCACTTGCTGCTTCACTTATACTATGATATTACGGAAATGGACTCTTTCCTTAAACCTCATGCACCGATCTCTCTTGCTACCTTCAGTTTCTTCTCCAGCTTTCTCACCTCTCAGCTTTCACAAGACTGAAGAGATATAAAGCTTGCTGTGGATTAGACTTTGGCTTAAGGAAGTAATTGTGGCTGATTTGATCTTCTATCCAGACCACTTAAATTTTCTTGTTACCAGAAATAAGGCTGTTTCACCTCTTACCATTCATGTGTTCACTGGAGTAGCACTTTTAATTTCCTTCAAGAATATTTCCTTTACATTTATAACTTGATAAACTTATCAAGTTATCTACCTTTCACCTGAACACTTAAAGAGCAATGCAGGGTTATTAACTGGTCGAATTTCAATTATTTTTGTGTCTCAGGGTGTAGGGAGACCCAAGAAGAGGACAGGCGGATGGTAGGGCAGTCAGAACACACAAAACATTTATCAATTAAGTGTGCTGTCATACAGGTGTAAATCATGCCACCCAAAAACAATTAACAATAGTAACATCAAAGATTATTAATCATGGATTACCCTGTTATAAAAGTTTGAATTACTGCAAGAATTACTAGAATGTGACTAAGAGAGACAAAATGAGCAGTTTGTTGGAAAAATCGTACCAAGCAAGGCAACCACAAACCTTCAATCTGTATAAAATATCTGTGAAGCACAATAAAATGTGGCATGCCTATATTTTTATGCACAATTTCTTGTGCATAGGTCTTATCCTTTAGAGATGAAATTGAATTGACTTTATACCTACCACTTATCATTGGTACTGAGCAAAATACAAGTATTTCTTCAAATGTGATGCTTATATCGTATATCTGGTGATGCTTATATCTATGCTTATAATAAAATATTTTCCCAGAATCTCAATCTTTAGTTTCTCAAAGTTATAAATACATTTCTATTTACTGCTCTCAAACTGCAATTAGATTTGTGTATTTTACAGTTTTGGGGTTTATGAGTATCACGATTCTAGATATGGAGAAAACAATTAAATGGTAGAGGTCATTAAAGATTCTGCTCACTTGAGAAAATCCAAAATGACTTTGACTCTAGCCCTCAACTGGAAATTACTGAGATGAGAATGCAGTTACTATTCTAGCCCTTGGAAGCGATACAGTACTACTGTTATCAGTTTTATTTCTCCTGTCTATTTAATATCTACTTCCTACTAGTTGGACGTTCTCAGAAAGACACTTAAAAAAATAAGCCAGGTGTGGGATGAGAAGTGCTGTTGGAGAGAGGCAGCTGCAACTACATAAAATTAGCAAGGTAATCTGGGTAAAAAAATTCCCAAAATCTCTATTACTTCAGAACGAGGTCCAAAATCTTGAAGAATGACTTAGAAGACTCTGTTCATCATCTTTCTAGTTTTATGTAACATCTACCCATTCTTGGCCTCTTAGGACTCACCTAGGTAAGATTCTTTCAGACCTTACTCTCCAACCCCAAACAGAATAAATCAGTATCTCTGGAGAAGGGAACAGAAATATGTTTAGTTTTAAAATAACTAGGCTGTGTGAAGAATTTTCCACGGAAAAGTCTGCCCAGACTCAAGTTAGGTATATCTAGTACACACTTCCACTGCACCCTGTACTTAGCACTTATCACACTTTTAATAATTTGCTCAATTATTATTGTATCTAGCCACTTGGATGGTAAGTGCCCTCAGAGAAGGTACATTGTCTACTTAAAATTTCCCCCTCCAGAAACACCAAATTTTTTACCTTTATTTATCTATTTTTGACATCAATTGTGGTCCCCATTTCCCACCACCATTTCACCAGAGAATCACCAAATTTTATCAATATTTCCTTGTACCAAATAAACTCCATCAATGGGTTGGGTTCCCCTGCTTTCTAACTTATTCCTGGATTCAGACAATGGGCAGCACAAACAGAAAGAAAGTGAGCTCATGGTTTTCATTCCTCCAGTTCTCACCCTGCCAGGTAACTGCAAATTCCCTAGGTTGCTTCACTGAGGGCCAGATATCTTATCAGGTGGCCCTATGCTAAAAGCTTCTGCTTAGGGTTAAATAATTTGTTTGGTTAAGTAATTAACACCCCCCCCTACCACTACTACCCTGGTTCCACTGACCAGGTCCACACCTTTATAAAGAGTGTCTTTATCAAATTCTCCTAAATGAACATATTAAATGTGTTTCTTTTTACCAGGGCCATGACTAATACAGTACATTCAAAGGCACACTAAACTCAAGATAAGACAATCTAATCAGTGTGGCAATTCCTACAAGGCAGTACTAGACACGCTTCTCACAAATTAAGTTCTCCACAAATGTTAGTCAACTAGATGACTGCAGCAGTGAAGGTTAAGAAACTGTTTGGTAAATTAGATCCATTAAGGCACTAAAAAGTACATATATAGACTTTGGAGTCACTCACTCAAACCTGGGTTCAAATTTAGCTCTGCATGACAGAATGTTAACCTTTTTCACATTCTATGAAATGGGAATAACACCCACTTTACACAGAGGTGACTGAAAATTAAAATATCTACTGGGCTGCCTGTGACACAAGTACATGTTTCAAAATTCTATGATCCTGCCTTTCCCAAATCAACTCTTTAAAAAAGAGCTGTATGTAAGATAGCTCAAAATCACTTACTTTACTTAACTCTTTTCTTTAAAATGATGTGTAAAGATAATACAACAAGATAAAATAATTCTGAGATAAAGAGAAATTTTAAATGATCACAAGAATGAATCTGAGAGCACAACCAGGTGCCATGGAATCTGAGATAAGCTGAATCAGAGATAAAGCTGATAATAGTAAAAGATTCCAACAGACCAGCCCCCTGTGTAAACAACTCCAGCAGACCTCTTCTGGCAAAATAGACCCCCTCAGGTACACAAAAATTCCATCAGTAGTCCAACCCTATAAAGACCTGCACTTTTTGGGGCACGACTCTTGACCTGCAGAGAGCATTCACCTCACACACAGACTTTCAATAAGCCTGCTTTGTATGATACCTCTTGGCCTCTTCTCTTTTCTAACAGAATCTGTAAACAAAATACAGACAAAACATTCCACACACTTGTTAAATGTAAAACAGACACCTGATTGTGTAATATTCCTATAGTAAGTTCAAAATGGGAAATGCAAATAGTCATAAAGAAAGACCTTCTAGGGTCTCCCTGGTGGCGCAAGGGGTTGAGTGACACACTGCAGGGTTTCTGCAGCTGCTGCAGAGAGAGTTTGCTCCCCAGCCAGGGAGGGGACTCACATGGCGCAGCAGACCTCTCCTGCCTCACCTGCTGCTCCCCTTCAGCAGTCTACTTCAGTCAATCTGCCTGTTCTGCTCCCGACTCTGTCTCTGGTGAATCCTCACACCCCACCCGCACCCTGCTTCTTGCCTGTACCCCAGCTCTTACATGCATCAAATTTTTTTTTTTTAAAGGAAGAAAAAAAGAAACAACTTCTACACAATAAAAAAGCTTAAGAGAGGCCCTCCCCTGGTGGTGCAGTGGGTTAAGAAACGCACTATGAAGCAAAACGCAGCCACTGCAGCACAAGTTCCATCCTTGCTGCTGGCCAGAGAGGTGACCCACATGGCGCGGCAGACCTCCTCCTCGCCCGCTGCTCCCCTCAGCAGTGTATTTCAGTCTGCCTGCCTGTTCTGCTACCCACTCTGTCTCTGGTGGATCCTCTCACCCCCTGCACTTCTAGCCTGTACCCCAGTTCTTATATGAATAAATAAATCTTTTTAAAAAAAGCTTAAGAGAAATTTCTCCCCCTGGTCTTGAGAGAACATACATAATACTGTGAGCAATATTCTAAACAAAATCCTCATGGTAAACTGAAAAATTGCTAAATTCTTTTAAAAATCTCTCACATATCTGGCTAGCTTTCCAACAAAAGCAACTCAACAAAGGTAGTATAACATTCATGGTAAAAAAAATGTCAGGACTGAATATAGAAAGCCCTGAATTTATATTTTAATTTTGCCACTTACAAGCAAGTAGTTTGGGGCAAGACAATTAACCTCTCTGAACCACAAAAGTGATATACACTGCTTCAAATAAAGTATTCAAAAATTATTATTTTTTTTAAAGATTTATTTACTTATGCATACAAGCACTGGGGTACAGGCCAGAGGTGTGGGAGGGTGAGAGGATTCACCACAGAAAGCGGGGAGCAGAACAGGCAGATCAACAGAAGTACACTGCTGAAGGGAGCAGCAGGCACAGCAGGAGAGGTCTGCTGCACCATGTGGGTTCCCAGCCTGGCCGGTGGCAGGGATCGAACTCGTGCTGCAGTGGCTGCGGTTTGCTTCATAGTGCCTTGCTTAAACCCACTGCGCCACCAGGGAGGCCCAAAAATTGTTAGATTATTCTAAGCAGCATCACACAAAGCAATTCAATGGAAGTGGAAAGGGAATATTAAGCAGACAAAGTACAAGAAGTTTCCTGGGCCTCCCTGGTGGCACAGTGGGTTAAGCAACGCACTATGGAGCAGACCGCAACCACTGCAGCACAAGTTCGATCCCTGCTGCCGGCCAGGGGGGGAC
>JAGFMF010011858.1:4316172-4339373 GCA_019455555.1 Galemys pyrenaicus
ACACCTCTGGCCTGTACCCCAGTGCTTGTATGCATAAATAAATAAAAAATCTTTAAAAAAAAAAAAGTTCCAATTTCAGGTACACGTGGCAAAAGTTATAAAAAGAAAAAAAAAAGAAGTTTCCTAATGCCCTGGCTTAACATAAGCATAGATTTTAAAGCATGCAGAGCAACAGCTTTCAAACCTTGGTTATTACCAGAACTATCTATGGTATTTACCAAAAATACAAAATCCTAGGACTCATTCCAGGAGATTCTGATTCAAAAGGTCAGCATAGGGCTTGGGAGTTTGTTTTGTTGTTACTGCCTATGAATTCCCAAGATGAGGATTACTAATTAATAGCACTGTTTCTCAGCCGGGGGTAAGAAACACAATCTCCAACAAAGTCTTATAAACTCCAGACAGCTGGCCACTGAACACCTCTAGAACTTAATCAGAATATCCAGGCCAAACTGGCCAAATGGCTAGGAGCTAACTGCAGTGAGAGGAGTTGTTGTTAAATCGGAATACAAAATCCACAAAATAAATCAATAACCTCTACTCTTTTAGAAGTTGCATACAGAATTCAAAAGGTCACATAAGAATTATGCATGTTTTAGTATTTTTAAATCTCTTTAAACATACCTACTGTGCTCTAACATAAAAGTGCTTCAGACCTAGATAACAAGGGCTGTAATCATAGTCAGAGGTAAGGGATTAGGCAAAGTGGAGTGCCAGTTAGCTAAAAGTTTCTTCACAAAAGTAAAAGATAGCATAAGTAACATTTATACTTGGATTCTAAGTTTCTCAAATTAAATTCCAAAATTAAACCCATCCTTAGCTTGAAAGAGTAGCTGACAAATTCAGGGAGAAGTATCAAATGTAATTGTAATCTTAACATTACAATTAAATTTCTCCTTTTCTCAATACATTACAATTGCCATCAATATTGGTTTGATTCGAATTTTACTAATACATACTTCACCAAGAGAAATTGAGGTAAACATTTAAGAGTTAACTAAGAAGAACAGACATTTCTCCAAAGATAACACAAATAAGCTCATGAAAGATGGCTCAACATCATTTGTCATTTATCATCATTGTGTGAATCAAAGCCACTATAAGGAAATACCATTTTACACCCACCATGATGCCATAATCAAACAGATGATACCAAGTTTTGACAACTTGTCAGAAATCAGAACCCTCATCTATTGGTGGTGGGAATGTAAAAATGTGAAACAGTTCAGGAATTCCTCTAACAGCTAAATGCAAAATACCAAATGGTTCAACAATTCCACTGGTAAATATTATCAAGCATCATTTAACAACAGGGATATGTTCTGAGAAATGTATTATTAAGAGATTTTGTGTTGTTTAAATGTCACAGAATGTATCGACCCAAATCTAGATAGCATAACCTTCTTCACCTGGTTATATGGTACTGGGACCACTGTCACATATACAGTCCAGTGTTTACCCAGCATCATTAAGCAACACATGACTGAATGTGAGCAAGGGAAATAAAAACATGTCTACATAAAAGCTTATCCAAAAATGCTCATAGCAGCATTATTCACAAGAAATAACCCAAACTTCATTTAAGGTGGTGTCAGACTAGAAGTGACCACCGGCACAAGAAAATATAAATCCTGATACAATGAAATATTATAAATTAGCCACAGAAGGATGATTCTCACAGAGCCATGTTAAGTGGAAGTCAGATACAGGGCCTCCCTGGTGGCGCAAGGGGTTGAGTGCCGCACTATGGGGCTTCCACAGCCCCAGCAGCAGGAGTTCAATCCCTGGCTAGGGAGGGGACCTACATGGTGCAGACCTCTCCTGCCTCACCCACTGCTCCCCTCAGCAGTGTATTTCAGTCTATTTGCCTGTTCTGCTCCCCACTCCATCTCTGGTGAATCCTCTCACACCCTTTGCCTCTGTACCTCAGCTCTTGTATGCATAAATAAAAACCTTTAAAAATAAATTTTGTTTTTAAAAAAAAGTGGAAGTCAGATGCAAAAGAATATATATGGTATACTTTATGTGAAGACTTGAAAATCTACAAAATTATTCAATGGCGGTAGTCAGAATAGTTGTTACCTTTTAAGGCGGACATTTACTGGAAATGGCATGGCATAAAAGAAACTTGAGTTATAGGAATGTATGCTCTTTAAAATTCAATGCTCTACATAAAGATATATTCACTTTAATGTATAAATGTTGTATCTTAAGTTTTTAATGGTTACAAGGGAAATTTTCAGATTAAAAGTCGTATTAATTATAATTATATTCAGCCTTGGCAAGGAATAAATGATGTCAACTTAATTTAATTGAGGGGGTCTCAAGTCCAGAAGGTTGATCTAAATGTAATGGTTTCTGTGTTTGAGCTATTTATCATGGCCGTTTCAATGACTTTGATTTTTATAATTTATATTAGAAAAAGAAACTCAACAAATCACCATTAGCGTTTTTTGAAAATCTCTTAGAAGCACCTTAACACACCTGTACACCCTGAAAAGCAATCTTTTATATTTTTCCAACTCATTAAGTCCCAGACAATTTATATTTCCATTATTTATATGTACTGACTATCCAAGAAAATTAAAGTATGTAACAAGTTGAATATTCACTACTCTTATTAGAAGTCAAACAGTAATAAAATATGCAATCACTAAAGACAATCGTTTTACTCAAATAATCAAGTAAGAATTCAAAACCTAAGTAATTTTTCATACAAAAGGCACAAGTTATATTTCCAAATAATAAAAAGGATTCTAAAGGTTAAACAAGATTAATGTTGGGGATATGGACAAGATATGTTGGGGATAAAAATCTAACTACCCCGCATATGTAAAACATAACTTAATAATCATAATACCAGTGCACTGACTCCCCCATTCAAGAACTATTCCAGTAATTATATGCCTATTTCTTTTGTATAAATTAGGAATACAACAGGTACAAAACAGATGCCTTTTTACTCTCCAGAAACAACGAAATAGTAATGTGCCAAAAAAAGGAAAATCTGATTCCTTTTTTGGACATTTATCTTTCCAAGCTGTAATATACAATATTAATACATCACATATTTCATGAAGTGGTGTTAGTCTGGTAATTAGTTGTATGTTAAAAACTTAAGGAAAAATCCCTCTAAAACACCAAATTTTATTAATTAGTTTGGATTCAATGGTGACATTTTACAAAACTTTTTCTTCTAGATCACTTTTTCTTGGATTCAATACAAATTCTAAATGCTGAATCTCACATTACAAAAAGCAATTCAGATAATCTTACAATTCCTGACAGCAAGCCCCCACCCCCACCATGATGAAAAGAATAAAAAGTCTATAATCACAAAAGTAATACAACTTAATTACAGAAAATGGGAAACACTGAAAAGCACAAATGACAGTATTTTGTGTGTGAAAACTGGCAAATGCCCGCTTATTTGTTCTTTACTGAATTAGTTAACATTGGTTTTCAACAATATATATGATTTAGGGCAATAGGTTAATACCTTCTTAGATGCATAATCAAAAATATTAAAATTATTGTAACCCAACAGATTTTTAAGCAAAATTTGCAATTTTAAAATATCATTCATTCAATCACTAATTAAGAAGTGTCACCTCAAAATAATTCCAAAAAGTTTTGTTATATGAGAAACAACACATAAGTCAGTATATGAAAACTAGTAATTAAAACAAAACTAAGAGATCAAAACTGAATTTCCCAAGGAACAACCCCAGAAAATGAGCACTGGAATTAAACTGATATGAAAGTAAAAACATTAATAGATAAGGGGGAAGGAAAAACAGTACAAGCACAATGGAGGTAAAAACATGTTTTAAAAAACACAACTGACGGGCCTCCCTGGTGGCACACTGGGTTGAGCGCCACACTGTGAAGCATCCCCAGCACAGCCAGGCGAGTTTGATCCGGGCCAGGGAGGGGACCCACATGGCACAGCAGACCTCTCCTGCCTCACCCACTGCTCCCCTCATCAGTGTATTTCGGTCAGTCTGCCTGTTCTGCTCTCCACTTGGTCTCCAGTGAATCCTTTCACCTCCTGCACCTCTGGCCTGTACCCCAGTTCTTGTATGCATTAAAACACACACACACACACACACACACACACAACTATTAACAGAACCAATAACATTAGTAAAGGAACCAATAGCCTTCATACATTCTTGCAGATGTGGGAAAAAAAAGGCAAAGTAACTTTCATCTCCTAAAACCCAAAGGGATTCTTCCTCCTGAGAAAGGAAGCTATACCCCTTTTACTAACACAAACTAAGTTTTCCTTCTGTGGATTGTAAGTACTCTGAAAATTGAGTTAATTATACATAGCCAACACACACACACACACACACACACACACAAAACATTCAACCAAATGAACCTGGGAGCCTGGTCCCAATATATATTTTACTACTATTTTCAGGTATCTTACAGTCAAATTCATGTCAAAGCTAATCACTATATCAGGTCAGCTCAGTAAACATTTATTAAAAGATCCTAGAAGTGTCAGGCTCTATGCCAGGCAACATGCTGACAGCTAAGGAAACAGCAATGAATTAGACAATGAATAAGCAATGAATAAGACAAGATCTCTGACCTCTAGGAACTTCTCAGAAACTCCATATGAAAAATTACTTATTCTAGAACCCACACCAAGTATCTTTGATGTGTCTGATGTATGTAGTGTGTACTAGTATATGACACAGCCTTTGCTTCCTATAAAACAAAACCTTCATATTTTTTCTAATTTTTAATATGCTGCAGGTATGATTACATTTTCCAAAACATTTTTTTTTACTCTTAAGCTAAAAATATTTAAAGGCTGAAGATTATTACTTAGCATACAATATGCAGGTGTACAAAGAAGGTCCTCCATTATATAAACCATTACTATTCTCTTGTCCTATTTCCTGCCTGCAAACAGGATCTGATATACAGGGAAAAGATGGTAAAATAGGTTTTCAAGTTTCTGCACAAACCTACACTTTTTAGGCTGAGGGAAGGAGAAAGACTGTCTTAAGAAAAAGGGAAGTGGAAATTAGTGGTTTAAAAAAAGTTAAGAATGCAGTGGAATGGATAGAAGCAGTTCTCTAGCCTCCTCCTTATTATAGTCAGGTCCAAATGATGGCATAAGGAGGTATCTTGGTAACACTCACCCTCTTTAACAAATGAGGTCTATAATACAATATTGAACATGATAATGTCTACAATAGGGAATGTAAGACATATTTATACCATGACAATTTTCCAAAGGTAAGATGTAGAATAACTATAAGGAGGTAGTCCCATAAGAAAGGTAATTTCTAGACTGAGTCTAGAGAAAGAGGGCTAACAGGAACTGGTCAACAGAGGACATTCTGGACAGTGATATCAATGTAGGACAGTATTTTGGGCTTAGAAAAACAGTATCACCACAATATGACTCAAGTTTATTCACAGGAGGTGGACATTAGATCACTACATACTGCACAGTGCTTCCCTATCACAAACACTAATTTATTTTTTAGATAAATTCCTACAGCAGTCTCATGGCCTTTGAAAAAAGCTGTAAAGTCCAGAGTGATAAAGAGTTTCATCAACCTCATCAAGATAAATGCCCTCTAAAATACCTGAAAACTAAAGTCTATTAAAATGTGGTCTATTATAGACTACAATGGGAACAAACTCTGTTGTTCTAGACATATTAAACGTGGCCTAAGACTTCAGCTGCTAATATTTTCAGAGTCACATCACCAACTACCAGGTAAATTCGCAAGAAGTACCTCTTGTTTTGTTCTTACCCAACCTACAAAACTTCATTTTGGTTTTATCTTGCTCCATCTTGAACTGTTACCCTAAACGACCTTTTCTTTTCTACTACACCTTACCTATAAAGGCCAACAGGGTAATGCAGTGACCTATTAACTCAAATGGGCAAAACATGCATTATCACCTACAGGCATTGTTTTAGTCAGTGAAAACAAAGGAAAAGATTAACCCAATTCCTACATTCAAGGACTCAAAAGTCTAGCACACTTACAATGTTTAAGTGTCAAAAAGAAGGAAGCATGAAGGATTCAGACTGGGGATGTTATAGTAAGAATCCACTGAATCTATAAACAATGCATTTTCAGTTTCTTCCAAAGAGACAAGATGAGATTCGTCAGATGAGATTTGTTAGTATGATTAAAATAACAGTGGCTTTTAAATTATTCTCTCTTAAAACTAAAGGCCAAAAACCACACAAACCATGAAACTAAGTCATAAAAAGATTTAGAAGACCCTATATATTAGGTTAGACATTTGAAGCTATTTTGTAACTTCCAGGCTAATCACCTCATTTCCCTTGGGAGGTAATTTTTTTTTAAATCAGATATGAATGTGATGTGCTCAATCATATTGTTTTCATACCTAGACATATACTCACCATCCATAAACATATTTTTTTTTCTGTGAACTCTGGCTCCTGAAACTTAAAAAAGTTTTCTCCTAATAAATAATGCTACTTATAAACACAAGACTTCAGTCTGTGATTCCCTTAATTGTAAAAAAAAGAATTACAAATCTGTGTTTTGTGCAATCATTATTTCATATTTAGATGCTTTTTGATCCTACCATTCTTTTACTAATAAAGAAATCAACATACCTGAAATACTATCTTATAATCATGTTGCATTCTAAAGAAGGCAGCTGTCATCTCTTTGTCTGATAGCACTCAGAATGCAGAACTGAGTCTCTAACACATATTTGCCACCTTGCTTAAAAAGCTTATTTGGAGCACTGGCAAGCACAGCTGAAATTTATTATCAGTTAATTCCTATCCCCTCACAACTACACAACAAAAATCTGGCACAATCCACTGAGCCTATTACTACTAGTTATGTCCCTCTGAATGTGGTTATTGAAATATGTAAAAACAAAAAGTTTCTATTACAAAAATAGAAAATAAAACTGTGTCCATATCCTTTGATGACATTTATCAATCAGAGAACGTGCAAAGTCAGGGGAAGGGAGGAAATGCCTAAGAATCTAACCAAAACATGTCAAATTTTATATAATTCATTTACTAAAAAAAAACCCTCCCCAATAAAGAACAATTAATGCCATCCAGTAAAAGAATGGTGAGTCCTGAGATATTTTCTCTTGGGTGGTGTGTTTACAGACTTGGCAAACACTGTCCAGCATGCTGCGGGTAGTCCTGAGCCGTCGGAGTACAAGTTCGATTCTTAGTTCTAGAATTCCCAATTTGTGAGGGGTGAAAAATAAGAAAACATTTTGCCCTTCAATTAATCCGCCTGCCTTCATTCCCATCCTAATGGCTCGTAGATACACCGACAAAAAGTTCTTTCTTCCCTTTCTGGCCCTGATTTCAGCAGAGCCTGGTTAACAAAAGGCACAGACAATCTGCACAGGTGGGATAGAAAGGGGAGTGGCTCAGGCGGACGGCTTTCGGGACAGCGCCCCCGCGCCCCCGGTCCCTCCGCGGCACCTGAGAAATCACTGCGCTCCACACCTCCACCCTTCCGTGGCGACACTGCGAGCGAATTTTTCGACCTATTACACTTCACCCGCACCTTGGCGAGACAGTGGGCATTGTCTGGAGTCTCCTGTGCCCGGGAAAAACAAGGAGGAAAAAATGCGAGGAGGAGAGAGTATAAAGAACAACGGAGGGGAAGTACAGCAATCGGGAACCCCCACCCTTCTTTGGCCAAAACTGGCTTCTCTATCGATCTCTCAACTTAATTCAGATCCCAAAAGCCAATATCCGCTCCGGCCCAAAGGCAGAAGCCGGGACGACCCAGCCCGAGTGCCCGAAGCCTTCCCGACGCGGAGCCCGGAGGCTCGGAGAGGGAAATGGGCGTGTAGGCTGGGCCTGGCTGGCCGGAGGCCGGCCTCCGAACAAAGCCGCCCGGCTCCCCCCTACCTGGGGCGAGGGCGGCGCGCGGCAGGCGGCGTCCCGAGGCTCCCCGTACGGCCACGGCCCGGCGCCGCCCTGGCCCCGGAGACACCCCCCGCGGCTGGGGGCCGCAACGGCCCCCAAACCGCCCGCGAGCAGCGCCCCTTCGGGACAATGGGCCCCCTCCCCCGCCTCCAAGCGAGGCGCTCCAAGGTAGAGAAGCGCGGCCCGCACGGAGCAGGCGCCGTAAAGTGAAGGCTAGGCGGGAGAGGAGACGCGAGCGGACCGCGGCGAACGCGGGGGCCCGGGGCCGCTCCCCGGACCGTCCAGGCGCTCCCTTCAGCCCACCAGCGCGGCGGCGGGAGCGCAGAGCGGCGTCTCCCCAGCGCCAGCCGAGGGAAGCGGGGTCTGCACACAAAGAGGAGCGGGCTCCCCACCCTTCGCCAGTGTCAGGGGCCGGGACAGCCCGACGCGCTCCGGCGCCCGACGGGCGCTCGGGCCCGCCCAGCCCGCACCCCGCCGGCCCGCGAGACGCCCCTGTCCGCGACTTACCCACAGCTCCGTGCCCCAGCTCATGGCGGAACTCGAGGCCAGTCGGCCGTCTAGCTGCCCCCTTGTCCGTCTGTCGGCTCCGCCGTCAGTCTGCACGACCTCCCGGTGGCTAGCTGGCTGACTCGCGGCTCCGCGGCGTTGCCTCCGAAGGTACCGCCACCGCGGGGCTCCCCAGTGAGTGAGAAAGACGCGACCGAGAAGCTGCCGCCGCCGCGTCCCCGCCTCCCGGAGCCGGCTGGGAGGGGGCTAGGGAGGAGGGGCACCGAGAGGGGAGGGGGCGGGCGCGGTGCACCCTGGGATCGGGGCGGACCCGCTCTCGTCTGGACGCGGCCCGCAGGGTCCACTTGTGCAAAGGTACCTCTCCTGCTGCCTCTCTTCCTGCCAGTCCCGCCCTGCTCAGACTGTCCACGGCCGCCGTCGCTCGAAATTCTGTCTCCACTATGAAAAAGGAGAGAATAGACGCCCACCGCCCTTCTTTGCCCTGAGCCCCCTTAGACGAGGCAACTCCAGTCACCCGCCCTTCCTGCTTCTTACCTGTTCTCCACTTGGGAGAAACCCTGGCTGGGAAACCTCATCCAAATCCTTGGGTTTAGATTTTGAAAAATTGTTGAAAAGAAAAAAGGTGTGGCTGTGTTTAGGTGATCTTGGAAATCACCGAATGTGTAGAGATGAAATGTCAAATGTGAATGTAATATGTCCCCAATTCTGTTTCTAATAAAACACTTTAATTTTATGAGCTCTGTCAGGAAATCATAAAAAGAACCAAATCTTTCAGCATTCACTTTGGGGTGTTGCCATGACACGAGATGGAAGACGTAGACAAATGTAAGCTGAACTGACACCTGTAGAAGAGAACCCCATTTCTGAAGTGTTTTCTTTGAGGTGGGAAGGGGAAGGCGAGCAGAAGTCAGACTCCTTTTTGGTAATGCAAAGAGCCTAATCAAAGATCTCTAAGTATGTGAAGCTTGGAGGCAGGTCCACCATTTCCTTTTCCTCTGTGGAGTTATTTCCCGGCCTTTCTGAACAATCATTAACTGATCAGCAAGTTTGGCTGGCTGGTGCTACTAGGTATCAAGTATACTTAGCAAATCCATAACAAATGCTTTATGCTTTAGCATTAATTACTTGTCACACACACACACAGTCCAGTCGCAGAATATTCCTCAATGTGTCATAACAGCTGAATGTCTTTAATTCTCACTACGGCTTGTCAGCATTTGAAACTCCTCCCCTTTAGGACCTGCTCCTATGCCCCAACCTCTTCCGCTTCAATCCTTGTCCCTATGTGTTCTCCCTTGGGATGAAGCAAATAACATGAGCCCTCCTAACTGACCAGTCACCAATCTTGCTGAATTCTCTGCTGCTCTTCTCTGAGCCCAGCTTGAGCATACAAATACCTTCTTCCAAGTGGGTTATGACCAATATTTAAATGCTTAAATGTGCCATGAATTGAAAAAACTTTGAAGAGGGCCTCCCTGGTGGCGCAGCAGGTTAAGCAACGCACTATGAAGCAAACCGCAGCCACTGCAACACAAGTTCGATCCCTGCCGCCGGCCAGGGGGGTGACCCACATGGCGCAGCAGACCTCTCCTGCCTCGCCTGCTGCTGCCCTCAGCAGTGTGTTTCGGTCAGTCTGCCTGTTCTGCTCCCCACTCTGTCTCCGGTGGATCTTCTCACCGCCCTGGACTCTGGCCTGTACCCAGCTCTTGTGTGCACAAATAAATCTTTAAAAAAAAAAAAAAAAGAAAAGAAAAAACTTTGAAGAATTGACTGAACACTTTTTAATTTACCTCCCCTCTCTTCCTCATTCAATAGACAGATATCATGAATGTATTTAGCAATTACCAGTAACACTTATTCATAATGGAAAATATATGTATTGAATTGATATCTGATTTTTAGAACAATTGCAATATTAAGATTTATCGTATCTAAGTATTACCATTCATGTTAAGACAAATGAAACATAATTTAAGTCTAAATTACATTTCCCCCTTTAAAAAGTAAAATACCGGGCCTCCCTGGTGGCACAGTGGGTTAAGCAGCGCACTATGAAGCAAACCACAGCCACTGCAGCACGAGTTCGATCCCTGCTGCCAGCCAGGGAGGGGACCCACATGGCATAGCAGACCTCTCCTGCTGTGCCCGCTGCTCCCCTCAGCAGTGTGCTTCCGTTGATCTGCCTGTTCTGCTCCCCACTCTCTGTGGTGAGTCCTCTCACCCCCCACACCTCTGGCCTGTACCCCAGTGCTTGTATGCATAAATAAATAAATCTTTAAAAAAAAAAAAAGTAAAATACCATTTACATTAAAGATTATAAAGAATCGCAACCATACTATTTACATAATTCGCTAAGTGAACAATCTTCTACAAGAACATTTTTCTTCCAAAGTTTCTGGACAGTACTCCAATTTAAAACAACTCTTTTCTCGTCAAAATATTAGGTATTTGAGCATCAAACTTAATATTCATATTCAGAAAAAAATTGTTTTCTACGTTACTATAAATTTAAATATAATTCATATGACTAATTTAACTCTATTAAATAATTATTTGTACTTTACAAAATTCATCTACAATATTAAAATTCACTAACAAGTCTTTAAGTAAAAGTGATTAAAAAATGCAAACTACCACAACAAAACATTAAGTTGTTTTATTAATATTTGTTATAAAATAATAAGGATTAATTAGGTTTTGAATTATTCTTATAACAAATATCTATAATAATATAGGGGCATGTAGGGATGTTTAACAAACACCCAGAGATTTTTTTTAAGGATTTATTTATTTATTTTTGTATGGAATTACTGGGGTGTAGGCAAGAGGTGCGGAATGTGAGCGGATTCACCAGGGAGAGAGTAGGGAGCAGAACAGGCAGACTGACTAAAATACACTGCTGAGAAGAGCATGAGGTAAAACAGGAGAGGTCTGCTGCACTGTGTGGGTCAGCTCACTTACCAGGGATTGAACTGAGATTGTCAGGCACTGAGACTTAACCCCTAGGCCACTAGTAAGGACCCCAGAGATCTTTTATACTAATTTAAAGAGTCATGTATACAAATATATATTATCAGCATGGCAGTTACAAGGCTGTTAATTGTTCACATAATCAGAAACTGTTGGGGATTATTTTTACATACAATATTTAATTCTTAAAATCATTTAATTTTAACTAAAGCAACAGATACCGAATTTCTTGTTAAACTCTGAATTTGGCTTTTGCCTGGAGAACCTGGTCCTATAATCGTAACCTAGGTCATCTCTAATACAGAGCACTGTAGAAATAGTTAAAATAGCTTCCAATGAGTCAAAATTTTCTGTAAGGTTGACAGATTTAGCAAATAAATATGCAGGGCTCCCAGTTACATTTGAATTAAAGATTGCAAATGGTATAGGGGACATTAAAAAAATGAGTTGCCTATCAAAAATTTGAATTTAACTAGTGTGGTGCCAGGAAGAGCACAAAGTAAGTTCTCACTGATTCCAAGCAGACAGGTAAAGAAGGAGTCCTGGAGCCCTTGGTGGCTTTTTTATATTTTTGTTATCAGAGGTGACCAAGTACAGGCAGGGAGGTTGGGGTACC
Source organism: Galemys pyrenaicus (assembly GCA_019455555.1). Taxonomy (NCBI): domain Eukaryota; kingdom Metazoa; phylum Chordata; class Mammalia; order Eulipotyphla; family Talpidae; genus Galemys; species Galemys pyrenaicus. The sequence goes on from JAGFMF010011858.1 coordinate 4,328,193, forward strand.
AGGAGGCCTGCCCCTGGCACATCTTCATTCTATGGGCTCTCTAGCCTCTCATCTCTGCTGCTACAGCTGCTGCTGCTTTCTTCTCTCTGCCTCTGTCTCTCCCTTGCCTCGTGACGCTGCCCTTCTACACCCGTGTCCAAGCCCAGGTGTGCCCACTTGCGCATGCCCACTTAGGCATGCATGCAGGACCTCAGGTGTCCATCATCACATCAATGGCGGGAGGGCAGGAAAGTCTGATTACTTTTCCATTTACCCTACAACTAGCATCCTATATTTTATCTGACAACACTCAGGATGATCTTAGATTAACCATCCTGTGTTAGGGACTCCTAATCAGATGAATTTAGACCAAGGACTTGCGGTAAAAGTTAGTGAGTACCTGAAGCTGATGTAAAAGATTTCAAACAGATGTGTCTGTGTTTGTTTGGTTTGTTTGTTTGTTTGTTTTCTGGGAAACAGAAGCACAGCTTTTACTAGTGGTTTTTAATGAAGTGTTCACTTCTAAATCTCTTGGAAGGTTTTTAAAAATCTTCACCTGAGAAGGTTCAGAGCAGTAAGGAGAGGATTCTATCACCTTTGTTTAACAGAGAAACTCTACTTTGTGTGTATATTTCCACAGAATATCTGTGGATGGACACACAAGAAACTGGAAGTAGTGGTTACCTCTGGAGAAAACTAGGAGACGAGAGTGAGAAAACTTTCTTTCGCTATTATTTTTTTTGCACCATTTAATTTTATTGACCATGTTTTATCTATTTAAAAAGTTTAAAATTACAAAAATAACATTACTGCTGAAGCCTTACTGTAGGCCTATTAAGTCAGAATGTCTAAATTTCCAGTGATTGGGCCATAATGTTTTTTTTAAACTTCACAGTGTAATTTGATTCTGTATTGAAATCTCAGAGACACACTGAAACTTGCTGCAAAGATCCCACAAATACACACATCCCACAGATATACACACCATCCATTATATCTCACAGAAGAGACCTAGAAAATTATGACTCTCTTAAGTTAGTCTGAAGAGGTTCTATTTAAAACAGGTAGGGTGTGAGTCAGAGCAGTTGACACAGGGGTAGTGAGATAGGAACTGCTCAGCGTTTCATCTGATGGCTTATGAGACTCAGCAGAACCCTAATTAATGTTTTTGGCCACTAGAGTATACACGGGGTGGTTGAGTGGTTGCCTCGCCTCCTATTAAGTAACCCTCCTTCTGCACACTTCTTCTGGGTGGGGCCAGGAGTGGCAGGTCCTTGCCATTCCCGGAATCTCTTCCCCTTCGTTAAGCGTCACAGGAATTTGCCCAGCCTGGTTCAAGGAGACAACCTCATCTGTTCACCATCTACCTCATCCTACACCCTATCCTGCAAATAGCATTCATTATTCCAGAACTGAGCATCAGGTTAAAATCTGCAAAGAAAACACATGTCCCCAGCTGCAAGAGCTTGAATATGACTGCCTGAGTCCTTCACTTGAAGCCAACCTGAAGAAGTGGTGTTTCTTCTTCACCCACACACCTCTTCATGTCAGCAAAATTGGCAGCAAAGAATTTCTTCATAGGTGAACAGTTTGAGAAAAAAAATAATTTTTTCCATTTATCTTAGTTTTCTCTTTGTGGTTCATTGGATCCAAAGAAAAGGAATGCCAGAAATGACATGACTGTACCAAAATGTATGCAATGTATTTCATCCACAAAACAACTGGTGAGTTTTTTAAACCAGTGTACTAGAAAATGGTATCTGGTTTTCTTAGTACTGGGTTGTAGTGCCAGGAAGGGGCACAGAGCCAGTTCTCGATGACTCCAAGCAGACAGGTAAGGAGGAGTCCTGGAGCCCTTGGTGGCTTTTTTATACTTTTGTTATCAGAGGTGACCAAGTACAGGCAGGGAGGTTGGGGGACCAGGAGGCTGGCAGGCCTCTTAGCCCTTGGTGCATCTTCACTCTGGGCTCTGTAGCCTCTTGTCTCTGCTTCTACTGCTGCTGCTTCTTTCTTTGTGCTTTTGCCTCTTGTGCTGGCATCCTCATGACACTGCCCTTATACGCCCAGTGTCTCAACCCAGGTGCACCCACCTGCGCATGCCCACTTAGGCGTGCGTGCAGGACCTCAGGTGTCCATCATCACACCAATGGCAGGAAGCCAGAAAAGCCTGATAGCTTTTCCACTTACCCTACATGGGTGTACTTAGTATCCCTACTTTAGCCTCTAATTTGGTCATTTCTGAGGGCATAATGATGATTTTATTTATCCTCCAGAAGAGACTAATCCAAAACTTCTCTTGATAATCCTAAATATTTTGTTAGAAGATCCAGATGGTCACCCTAGGATCTGTAAGTTGCATTTTTAATGTAAAGTATCATTACAGAACTGTGAATTCTGTATTTTCTCTAGAAATTACAAAAATTGCAGATAGTTCAAATAGTCTTTTGATTTGACAGTCCCTTTTAAGGACAGGGCTATTCCTGACATAGGATGGGCATTTGATTAATATTCTATAATTAAATATCAAAAGTTCTAAAGTAATAAATGAAAGTTAACTTTCTGTATAGCTTTAAAATTGACCATAGATGTAGATAAGTCAAATTTCTGGGACTGGTTTTTGGATTTTTTTACCCTAAGTATGTATTATCTCATTCTTATTTGGTTTTGAATTAACTAGAATCGAATAGATTTTAAAGAATATTCAAATGAAACTATTTATAAAGTAATAGTCTTAATTTCACTCTGGGGAAGAAAAGTATTGGCAAGAGCTAATTATTTTAAATTTGTAAAATGCACAAAAGTTTTGTAAAATTTTTAAGTGAATAAATGCTCAAACTTGAGTTTTTGAAATTCACATAAAAATTAAATGTTAGTTACCATTTGGAATCTGTTCCAAAATCCACATTAAAATAAATTTTTCTAAAATTAATAAGAGGAATTCAGAAAGATCAAAGCAACCATTATTTGAACATTCCTGACAAAAATTCAGCAGAGGTGGGTTAGGTACATGTGGGAGAGTGAATAATCCAGAAAAGGAAAGGAAATTTAAAGCTGATTTTCTCTGTAGGATGCAAAAAAGGCAATTCAACTATAACTCCTTGACTTCTAATATGCTGTCTATTCTATTGTTGCTTTCCTAAAGAATTATACTTGCTGATATCTAATATAATTAAAATAATGCATATTAATGTACTTAAGTATAAGGGATGATTTGGCAAGATTTGAATAGAAAGACAGCTGCATAAGACCAAATCAGAAAATACATAAAATAATCCCACACTTCCTGGAAACTGTGACTTTAACACACTACCCAGGAGTATTTCTTTTTTCTATTAACATTATAACAAAACTGAGTCAACCAAATACTTTATCCCAAGACCTGCTATTATCAAAAGTTCAAGAAACAGTAAACAAGTTAATCTACATTTAAATATAAATATTATAAAGTACAGCAATTATTTTAGAATACAGCACCTCTTATTTATAATCACATATTGAGAATTTATTTTTTTAAAGATTTATTTATTTATGCATACAAGCACTGGGGTACAGGCCAGAGATATGGGGGAGGTGAGAGGATTCACCACAGAAAGCAGGGAGCAGAACAGGCAGATCAACGGAAGTACACTGCTGAGGGAAGCAGCAGGCACAGCAGGAGAGGTCTGCTGTGGGTCCCCCGCCTGGCTGGCAGCAGGGATCGAACTTGTGCTGCAGTGGCTGCGGTTTGCTTCATAGTGCCTTGCTTAACCCACTGCGCCACCAGGGAGGCCCACATACTGAGAATTTAAAAACCACAAATATTGTTTTTTAAATATGTAGGGACAAGATTCATGGATTGTTTATTTTCATCTTTTATCTTGCCTAAAGAGTTAAGAGTGGAAATATTTCGTTTTATATTGTTGCTTGGATGTGTTCATGTTTCCCCAGCTCATTGCTAGCATCTTCAAAGTTTGGGATCATGTCAATCACAAGGTAGATTAATAGAAGCTTTGAAGTTGATTAATTGATTTTAAAGTACCAGCAGAATAGTCTCTAAGCCTATATAATCTGCTCATGACAAGCAAATTGTTTATCCTTTACTTTAAATTCCCCAAAGAAAGGAGAATTTTGCCCAGAAAATGTAATATATTTTGGATAATGTGTCAAGGTTTTGTCAAAACCATGAAACTAACTACATATGAAAGGATTTTAAGAAAAACTACCAAATGATAAACTTTTGTTAAACCTGCATATGTTTTGCTTTACACAAACCTGATAATGGCTTTAGAAAATTTGAGCATAAAGGATCCATGCTGGCATTGCAGAATATGAAAGTATTAATTTCTTTAACAAATAGTACTGGATCAACTTTAACAAATCAACTGGATATCCATAGGGAAAACAAATTTTGACTCCCTATCTTAGGTATATACAAAATTTATTTCCAAGCAAAATTTAAAACCCTAAAATTAAAATTTGTATAGTAATGCTTCTAGAAACTACCATACAAGATCATCTTCCTTATTTTGGTGTAGGCATAAAAATTTAATACAAGGCTCAGAAAGCAATAATGACACAGGGAGATAAGATATATTAGAGTATATTAAAAATATATCAAAAAGGGCCTCCCTAGTGGCCCGCTGCTTGCTCTCCTGCTCCTGCCTTGCCCACTGCTCCCCTCAGCAGTGTATTTCAGTTGATCTGCCTGTCCTGTTTCCCACTCTGTCTCTGGTGAATCCTCTCACCACCCTGAACTCTGGCCTGTACCCCAGGTCTTGTATGCATAAATAAATAAATCTTTTTTAAAAATACATCAAAAAGTGCTTGGAAGAGAATGAAAGGCAAGTTCAAAATGGTAAAATATATTAGCAATATACATACCCTACAAAGAACTTGTATATAGAATATGTAAAGAACTCCCACAAAACTATAAGATAGACCAGATGATAGAGAATTGGGGAAATACATGAGTCTGCACTTAACATAAGAAAAAATTCAAATGGTCTACAAATACCTTTACAGGTATATAACTACATTAAATATCAGAGAAATGCACATTAAAAGCTCCAACAAAATATTTCTGTGTATCTATCAGAATGGCTAAAATTTAAAAGACTGATAAGAAGTGGTGGAAATGTGCAACAATGGCAATTCTCACACACCACACTGGTAAAAGTGTGACTTGACATAAATTGGAGAATTATTTGACAACATCACATCCTATAGGGCCCAAAAAGTCTACTCCCAGATAGAGACTCAAAAGCAATACATCCATAGTTTGACCAATAAGCATGTGTAAGGATGATCATAGCTCAAACAGCTGAATACAGGAAACAACCCACATTTCTTTCAGTAGTAGAATGAATAAATGAAGATAGTCATAATACATTATAATACAGTACCACAAAGAAAAAGAGTGATATATAGCTATAAGCAAAAGCAATAAGAAACATTGATGGTACCTCCCTGGTGGTGCAAATGGTTAAGTACCCCACTATAAAGCATCTGCAACTCTGCAGCACAAGTTCAATCCCCAGCCAGGGGGGTGACCCACATAGCACAGCAGACCTCTCCTGTCTTGCCCGCTGCTCCCCTCAGCAGTGTATTTCAATAGATCTGCCTGTTCTGTTCCCCACTCTGTCTCTGGTGAATCCTCTCACCAACCCCTGGCACCTCTGGCCTGTACCCCAGTTCTTGTATGCATAAATAAAAATGTATTTTTAAAAAAAGGAACATTGAAGGAAGCCAGACATGAAGAATATATAGTACATTTATTAAATTTTCCAAAACAGAAAACTTTAAATTTTATGTTAGAATTCAGGATGATCTCCTGGGAGAAGGAAGAGGGTAATGACGAGAAGGGTGAACAGGGGAGTCCTTTAACATGCTAGAAATGTTCTTTTGTTTTGTCTGGGTGATACCATGACAGAGTGTTTTTACTTTGTGATAATATTTCAAATCGTGGTACTTAGATTTGTGTATTTTGTATGTATGTTATAATTTAATTTTCAGAAAAAATGTATTCAAAAAGAACTGATCTCTTAGGAATACTTACTTTATAAAATAACTCTGGCTTCCAAAAGGAATATTGGATCATTTACAATGGTTTCCAATTTTCACAGAACTTTTCAGAAACATGTCCGCTGAGTAACATAGTTGTAGCTATGCAAATTGTTATTAAAGAAGTTTTATCATTGCATTAGTTTTGACTGCCATCTAATGGTAAGAATGCTACACTATCCAGAAGCAAACAACCTGTCTGTCCCCGAGCTCGCAAAAGAAAACGCTGGCTTTGAGTACAAATTGCATGATTACTTTTCCATAGAATTTATTATCTGCAGATATTTGGTTATCTGCAGATAGGATATAAATTCCAAATGCAATATTAGGTCATTCAAATATTAGCACATGATGAAAATATGATGGCACTCATTTAGGATTGTTAAATTTGATATAAAATAGAATTTTCCACTTCCTGGTGTAAGAAGTTCATGATCCTATTAGAATTTTTATTCTTTCACTTGACCATACTTTATAGTCTTCACAGATATCAGCCCACTTCGTACAGCAAATATCAGGAGCAACACAAGATAGATTTCAGTTACCATGAAACTCCAAAAAGAAAAATAGACTTAATACGTATAATTTAATCCCTTGAATCCAAGAAATGTCCTTTGACAACTAGAAATCTTTTTGGTGTGTTTCAACAACTTCTATGAAAAACAAACAAGGAGAGAAAATTGGAAAAAGAAGTTTTCGTTTTCTTTCATCCTGTTCCTTATCAAACTCAAGCTTAGAAGTTGGAAGACAAAGAAACTGATTCTCTCCTGGAAACTCCAAAAGGATCCATTTCTATCAAAGTAAAACACAAAACAAATTTGACTTTAGCCCAGTGAGATTGATTTTGAACTTCTGACCTCCTTGGCATGCTTTCTGTGTCCTGTTTAAAAAATGTTGTCAAACCCAATATTATGAAGATTTACTCCCAATTCTTCTAGAAATTTTAAGATGTTAGCTTTTAAATGAAAGTCTGATTCACTTTGAGTTAATTTTTAAAAAGTGTATATACTGTGAAGTAAGTGTAGTTAGCATGTGTGTAGTACAAGGTGCATTTTGTTGCATGGAGCTATACAATTGTTTCAGCTTCATTTTTTAAAAGTTTGTCATTTCCCCATTGAGTTGCACTGATTCCTTGTGAAAAGTCAATTGACCATATATATGTGTTCTAATTACAAACTCTTTGTCCTGTTCCATTATCTATTGTCATTTATACCATCCCCTTGGTTATTATAACTTTTTAAGTTTCGGAATCAAATAGTACTAGTCCTCCAACTTTATTATTCAAAGTTGTTTAGACTGTTTTTGATTATTTTTTCACATACATTTTAGAATCAGCTTAATCGTTTCTTTTTTTTTTAAAGATTTATTTATTTATGCATACAAGCACTGGGGTTCAGGCCAGAGGTGTAGGAGGTGAGAGGATTCACCACAGACAGAACGGGGAGCAGAACAGGCAGATCAACAGAAGTACACTGCTGAGGGGAGGAGCGGGCAAGGCAGGAGAGGTCTGCTGCACCATGTGGGTCCCCTCCCTGGCCGGCAGCAGGGTTCGAACTCGTGCTGCAATGGCTGCGGTTTGCTTCATAGTGCGTTGCTTAACCCACTGCACCACCAGGGAGGCCCTGCTTAATAGTTTCTATAAAAAAATCCTGCTCATCTTTTAAATTAGAATTATGGGAAAGAATTATTAGAATTATTATCATCTCAACAATATTGAGTCTTCTGTACCACTTCATTTATTTATGTCTTCCTTAATTTCTTTCAGCAATGTCTTATCCTTCTCAGTGTATAAGATTTCAATAGCTTCCATCAAATTTAATCTTAAATATTTCATATTCTCATTGCTATTAACATTAGCATAGATTTTAGATTATTACTTACTATGAATACTATTTTTATGTTTTCTTCAATAATATGTACTTTCTTACCTACATCAACAATAGCTTACTCCTTAGTTACTGTAAGCTTTTTTTAATGGGACCTTTGGATTTTCTACATAGATGATTATGCTATCTATAAATTAAAACAATTTTTTTCTTCTATAATCTATGTGCTGTTTTTTTTTTTTTTTGCTTCTTTGAATGGTTTTAATACAATGTTGAATAAAAAAGTTTGGACATTTCTTGTTTTGTTTGCAATCTTAAGAGATAAAACAATTAATTATCTTCTATGGTTAACTATGAGCCTAGATATAACTTTTCCATATATGACCTTTGTAAAGTTAAGAAATTTCCCTTCTAGGGCTTTCCCTGGTGGCGCAGTGGGTGAAGCAAACCGCAGCCACTGCAGCACAAATTTGATCCCTGCCCCTGGGGAGGGGGGGTCCACATGACGTAGCAGCTCTCTCCTGCCTCACCCACTGCTCCCCTCATCAGTGTGTTTTGGTCAGTCTGCCTGTTCTGCTCTCTGCTCTGTCTCTGGTGGATCCTCTCATTGCCTTGGACTCTGGCCTGTACCACAGCTCTTGTATGTATAAATAAATAAATCTTAAAAAAAAGAAATTTCTCTTCTATTCCTATTTTGCTGAAAGTTTTCATTAGGATTTAATATAAGATATATTGAATGATTTTCCTGCTTCTATTGAAATGAATTTGTCTGTATACATATGTGTGAAAATGGTGAATTAATGGACTGATTTTCATAGTTTATTTGTCTTGTGCTTCTGGATAAAATTACCTAGTCATAATGTACTATCTCTTGTGGAAAAAAAGGAACTCTATTACACTGCTGGTGAGAATGCAAGTTAATCCAACCACTATGGAAGGCCTATGGAGGTTTCTCAATCTACTAAAAATAGAATTACCATATGACCCAGCAATTCCAATCCTAGGGATCTACCCAAAGGACACAAAAACACTGATCCAAAAGAGTACCTGTACCTCCATGTTTATTGCAGCACTATTTATAATTGGTAAGACCTGGAAGCAACCCAAATGCCCAAAAGTAGAGGACTGGATCAAGAAGATGTGGTACATATACACAATGGAATACTATTCAGCAATAAAAAATGATAAAGTAGAATCATTTATAGAAACACAGATGGAGCTCAGTGAAACCAGTTAGAAGGCAAGAGAAAAATATCGGATGGCTTCACTTTCAGGAGGAATGTGAAAGAACAACTACAGAAAAATAAGAAGAAGAGAAAAAAATAAGAAAAAGCTCAAGGAAATGGGCAATTACAGCCAAAAACAAACAAACAAGCAAACAGACAAACAAAAAACACAACAAGAACAAAAGGTCAAAGATAAACCAAAGGGATCATTGGGGGGAGGGTGGGGAAGAGACGGGGATGAGGGCATAAAGAGCACAAGGGTCTGAGGTGATGGTGCACAGGTGAAATGGTGGTGGGAATGCCCTGGGGACTACAAATAATGTCAAATATAACTAAACTTTTAAAAATTGCACAAAAATAATGTGCTATCCTTTACTTTTTTAATTGCTAAAATTGTGTTAAGTCTTGCCTTTATGTTCACAAGGAATATTGGCATGTAATTCTAGTTTATCCTGATGCTTTCACTGTTTTGGTACCTGGTTAATGGTTGTCTTAGTATGAAAATTAAGAAAAGGGCCTTCATACTGGCGCAAGGGTTTAAGGTGCAGCACTGTGAAGCTATCCACAGCAGCCAATGCACAGCAGCATAAGTTTGATCCCTGGCCAGGGAGCTGACCCACATGGCACAGCAGACCTCTCCTGTCTCACCAACTGCTCCTCTCAGCAGTGTATTTCAGTCAATCTGCCTGTTCTCCTCCTCACTCTCACCTCCTTCACCTCTGGCCTACACCCCAGGTCTTGCATGCATAAATCAATTTTTTAAAAAAGAAAATTAGGAAGAAATACTCTAAACAAAATTTTATTATTTCTCTTTTACATTTTAATAGAAAGCAACAGAAAAGCAACCTAGGCCAGAAGTTATCTTTGAGAAGTTTCAAGTAAAAGATCTGATTCTTTTCACAGATATAAAAATTTCATAGTACCTATCTTTTAGAGTAAGCTTTGATAGTTTGTATGTTTCATGTACGTTGAATTTATTGGTGTAAAGTTGTTCATATTACTTTCTTATTATCTTTTCAATGTATATAGCCTCTGGTGATGTCCCTCTTCCTTGATATTGATGATTTGTGTCTTCTTTCTTTTGTACTTCATTAATCATGCTAGAGGTTTATCAATTTTATTGATCTTCTCAACAAACCTGCACTTGACTTCATTGATTTTCTTTGTTTTTTTTTTATTTCATTAATTTCTGCCCTAATTATTATTTCTTCATTTCTTTGCCTAATTTAGATTTAATTTACTCTTCCTTATTTCTACTGAAGAGTTATTTGCAGACTGCCATTTAGTGAACATTTTGTTAATAGATTCACCTATAATAAACTTCCCCACCTAAACAAAGTGAGGTCCAGGCTGTTATTTCTATTATACATAGCACCCCACCCACACAACCTTTTCCAGTTGGCTATAGATCATTAACTTATTCTGGAGAATATTTAATCAAATGATCTCAGCTTTTAAACTCATGAATTATATATATAATACCAAGATATTTATCATCAGTGTCTGCATTGTGAGGTAGAGTCTGAGATAATATAAGTGAAAGTGTTCTATGATCTGGGAAGCACTCTGCAAGCGTCAGCTGTGATTAGTTATAAGGTATTATATTGCTTCCAGTTTTTCATTAAGCCCACCTTTCTTTTTAGGATAGAAAATTTTCAAATTTCTAACATCATATAGAAGTGAAAACTTTCCTGAGTTCTAAGGCAGTGAATATTTTTGTGCTTAGATGCTAAAGAGATCATTATATCGAATCCTCTTTTTTTATATATAAGGAGACTATGATCTAGAAAACAGGCTTCTATCTACCTAAAATAGATTTATATTTGTTGATATATTTTCATATTTATTTTGTGTATATCTCTTTTTCTGACCCATTTAAAAATAAGTCACTCACATCGTGATACTTTACCCCTAAGTACTTCAATACGCAAGTCCTAAGACTAAAGATGTTTTTATATATAACTCTATTAACATAACAAGAAAAATTAATAATTTAATGATATTGTTTATTATCTTTTTTTTTTAAAGATTTATTTATTTATGCATACAAGCACTGGGGTACAGGCCAGAGGTGTGGGGGGGTGAGAGGATTCACCACAGACAGAGCGGGG
>JAGFMF010011858.1:4349932-4404755 GCA_019455555.1 Galemys pyrenaicus
GCAAACCGCAGCCACTGCAGCACAAGTTCGATCCCTGCTGCCGGCCAAGGAGGGGACCCACATGGCGCAGCAGACCTCTCCTGCTGTGCCCGCTGCTCCTCTCAGCAGTGTACTTCGGTTGATCTGCCTGTTCTGCTCCCCGCTCTGTCTGTGGTGAATCCTCTCACCCCGCCCCCACACACACACCTCTGGCCTATACCCCAGTGCTTGTATGCATAAATAAAATAAATCTTAAAAAAAAAAATAAAACAATACCAAGTGGTATGGTGGAAGCATCTAAAAGGGACAAACCTAAAATTATAATGAAGTAGTTGGTGACTAAGTGAGCAAACTTTGAGGTTTAGTGACTTGTTTATTACCCTTAATAGTCTATCATCAGATCCATGCAGAGAGAAGTCCAGGAAGCCATGAAGAGTTCTAGTCCAGGATGTGGGCGAAGACAAAGCGGCCCAATGGGATCAACAAGAGCAACATATATGAACAGGGAGTTAATTCTGACCTAGGGCAAAGGTGGCTGGGCTGGTATTACGTTTTCTTTTGTGTGTAAGCAGGCAAGACCTTTAGTGGGTTTGTGTTTGCAGCTAAGAAAAGGAAGTACCCCACAGAGGCCAGGAGCAGGTGGAAAGGCTGCTGATACACTAGGCTGGCGAGGCCACAGCAGTCCTGGACTGCAGAAACATCTGTAAAATGTGTTTGGTCGGGTTCACTGATTGACTTTATCCCAAAGAGTAATGTAAGAGCAGCTTCTGTATCCCAGCCCATTTTCACTACTGTGAAAACACTGAGCCAAATCTATGACTAAGAAGAGTAACTTAGGGTGAATTATCTTAAAACTAAAAACATTTTTGAAAGATGATCTCTAAAATGAAATGATTTATAGCCACCTATTCCATGTAGCCTCATCAAAATATTTAATTACCTAGGTGTGCATTAAAAATGTTTTTATTACCAAACATTCTTATACACAAAAGTTGAAAGGTTAGTATAATTAACTCCCACACACATCACAATTTAAATAGTTATCAAGATTGGCATATTTATCTGTCCCTTTTGTTTTTTTTTTTTTTCTGCTGAAGTATTTTAAGGCAAATCTCAGACATCATTTTACTCTTACAGATTTCAGCATACAATCTTAAAGAAAGGGCATTTTTCTTTATAAAACCACAACGTTATTATCACACTGTCGCAGATGGTGTCAATGCTCTCTCTCATATTTCCTTGGTTCTTGCCATTTATTTCAGTTGTGTTCTTAGCCTGAGGATTCTCTCTGGCCATGCAGCCCTCTGCCTACACAAAGCAGGCCAGATGGGCAGGACTTTGAGATCCTTGTTCCACCAGTTAAGTCATACAGATCCAGAGTAAATTATATCAATGGCCTGCTTCAGTTTCCTCACCTGACTCTGAATTTTTGGCCTTTTGTCATCATCTGCCAGTGCATGTTGATCCTGAAGGCAACTTCCAAGGTAAGTATGGTATTCCAGCGGTCAGTGGCCAAGACAGCAATTTCCAGGAAACAGCAAAAATGACAGATTGCAATAGAAGCTTAGGTGTTCTTTTTTTGTGTATTTTTGAACCGCTTGGTTGTATTCCGTTGAAAATTGTTTCACTCAATCTAAAATTGGACTAGTAAAGTAATTTTTCCCTGGAATAACACTATTTTTCACTTTAACCCATTACCTAATTTAACCTGGTTCTAAGATTTCAAGTTACAAAAAAAATCTGTGAGACTATTAATTGCCAAAGATTCCTATTTCATTTGCTTAAACCTTTACATCAAACTTCTATTTTCAGGCTGCCATTTCTGATTTTAGGCTTAACACAACTCTGAATTGGGCCTGTTTCTTTTAGTGCTATCCAGGAAACTTTGAGGCCAAGTGAGCTTCCTTGTTGAATATATAAGCCAATTGTGATCCAAACACATTTAAACATATAAAGTATTAATACCCACTATTTTACTTTCAAGACAATATGCATTTCATTGAACCATCCAGAGACAAGACACAAAAACAGACAAACACAGAGACAGATCATTTTCTTTTAAAATTTTGATCAAGTGTACTAATTTTAAATTCAGATTAAGGAGTTCCTGGGTACCCCATTCTTAATCTGACCCCCCCCCCCACTCTTGACTACCTTCTTTGCTACTTTGTTCCCTCCTTGATTCTTCATTCCACTTACTCTGTATTCCCTTCTGCAACCCATGTCTGAATCCTCATCCGGCTCTGTCATCTGCTCCCCTCTTTCCTTCCCTCTTTCTCATTCCTTCTCACCTTTCTTGCTTCTAATCTGGGAAACCAGTCCTTACAATTTTCCTCTTCCGTGCAGTACGCACACTTTTTCTATCCTTAAAGTTTTGCCTCTCATTTCTTTTCCATGTCCCTTCTCTGTTTCTCCTAAATCTGTCATCTGTCTACAAAAACTGAAAAGAAAAAAAGAATAAAATTATCCCAAAATGCATCCATGCCACAGCCCTTGGAAAGGGCAAGGAAGAAATCAACAAGCTTTGTGGGCCTCACACCTGTCGTATCTCCTTGTCCCAGAGTGCCATTAGAAATTTGCTTTGATCCTATCATTGCCACTAAACACACCTCCTTGGGTCCAGCGTCTGGTCACGCTTGCCTGCAGCTTGTCCACAACTTGGAGCACTGACTCCACCACCACTGCTGTCACTGGCGTGGCCTCATCACTGGAATTGAGCTCTCGCCTGAATAAAGGTTTTGATTTGACAGAAAGATGGTATATATCCTGTTCTATGGCTTGCTTTTTCTCTCTCAATAAATCACACCTACTTCCACAACAATTCTCCACTTTGAAAAGATCACAAAGTACAAGACACGGAAAAAACCTAACATTCATCAGTGGATGAATGGATAAAGAAAGTGTGTGACATATACAATGGAATATTATTCAGCCATAAAGGGGAAATCCTGCCTTTTGAGACAACTGATAGGGGCTTTGAGAGGATTATGTCAAGTGAAATAAATCAGGAAGAAAGACAAATACTGTGTATACTCACCTACATGTGGACTTTTAAAAAGCTGAACTCAAAGAATAGGAATATAATTGTCAGGGATTAGGTGTAGGGAAAATGGAGAAGTGTCGGTCAAAGGGCACAGACTTCCAGAAGTATAAGTTAAGTTCTGAGGATCTAATGTACATGGTGATTATAACAATACTGCATTATATACTTGGAAGTTCAGAAAGGAAAAGTTATAAAGACACACGGAGTAATTATGTGCGTGGATGGAGGTAATCTATGATATAGATGTGTATAAAATCATCACACTGTACATTCTGAACTCAAATTTTATATATCAGTAATAGCCCAATAAAGCTGGGAAAACAACAGTATTTTTGGTATAGAGTTATCACTGTTTATGACACTCTGGTCAACAAAAATATTCAATCTCCTTCTAATGGTTAATTAGGAAGGAGAACATCTGTAAAAACAATTAAGAGTGGCTGTCAAGTTTGTTTTTAATACAGATATTTACCATAGCATCTGTATCTTCATTTATCTATTTCTACCCTTGTGCACTTGGTTTTTTTAAAATGTATTCCCAGAACTGCTGAATTTTATTTCATTTTAACATATATGTGCCATGTTTTTATATAAAGGTGAAAGGTGTCTTCTTATCCCCCTTGAAAATTAGTATTGATCTTAGTTTGAAGTTCTATGGAAAGAATATTTAGGAACTACTAAAGGACATTCAGGATCTTTTCCTGAATTATCATCAATATTTTTATTTCATATATTTAGTTTGAACTTTTAAAAACTATTATATTGGTTAAGATATCTGGCTGCAACTAACAGAATTGAATTCTAGTTTGCATTAATTTCCTGAAGCTGCTATTACAAATTACCATAAATGTTTAAAACAACATTTTTTTAAATAATAAATTTGGCAGTTAATGCCCAAAATCAAGGTGTCATCATAGCATCTCCTCTCAAAAGCTCTAGAGGATCCTTTCTTACCTTTTACAGCGTCTGGTGGCTCCAGGTGTTCCTTGGATTATCACTGCATAATCCCAATTGCTGGTCTATCACCATACTTCCTCATTCTGTGTCCATTTTCTCCTCTCCCTCTTCTATTTCTCTTCTCTGTGTCTCCTTGAGGACACTTATCACTGGGACTTGGCACCCATCCAAATAATCCAGGATGGGCCTCCCTGGTGGCGCAATGGGTTGGGCAGCGCACTGTGAAGCAAACCGCAGCCACTGCAGCATGAGTTCGATCCCTGCTGCTGGTCGGGGGGGGGGGGGGGGACCCACATGGCGTGGCAGACCTCTCCTGCTGNCGGGGGGGGGGGGGGGGGGGGGGGGGGGGACCCACATGGCGTGGCAGACCTCTCCTGCTGTGCCCGCTGCTCCCCTCAGCAGTGTACTTCAGTTGATCTGCCTGTTCTACTCCCTGCTCTCTGTGGTGAATCCTCTCACCACCCCCCCCCGCCCCCTGCCCCCACACATACCTCTGGCCTATACCCCAGTGCTTGTATGCATAAATAAATAAATCTTTAAAAAAAAATCCAGGATGATCTTAAAAATTTTTAACTCAATTACATCTGCAAAGACCCTTTTTCCAAATAAGGTTACATTCACAGGTTCTGGGTCTTAAGATGTAAATACACATTTTAATCATCTCACAAAAACCCCCAAGTCTGTATAGAACAGGCAACATAGTACTGGCTGTGATCCAAAGTTTTGATAACAATAAAAGAAGGGGAAGTAGCTACTGGGTAAGCAACTAACAACATTTGCTATAATTCCTAAATGTGCTCTCGAAAGCTTACCAATGAAAAACAAATGACCAGTTTTATTTATCACTTTACATCAATTCCTTCAACTAATATTCATAATATCTACTGTATGTTAAGTACTATGATAGGAGCAGGGGCTCAAAATAAAATAATCACATAGTCCCTGTCCTTGAAGAGCACTTGGTTAAGTTGTATAAGAGATAAATACACAGGGCGTGGTGGCGCAAGGGGTTTAGCACTGCACTATGAAGCATCCACAGTCACTGCAGCACGAGTTCAATCCCCAGCCAGGGAGGTGACCTACATGGCACAGCAGACCTCTTGTCTTGCCCACTGCTCCCCTCGGCAGTACATTTCAGTAGATCTGCCTGTTCTCCCCACTTTGTCCCTGGTGAATCCTCTCACCACACACCCTGTACCTCTGGCCTGCACCCCAGCTCTTGTATGCATAAACAAATAAATCTTTAAAAAGAAAAAAAAAGTTCAAGTGGAAAAACCTTACTATGTAGTTGCCAGGGATACTGAGCTTCTAGGGGCACCCACCGTAACAGAAATAAATTTATAAACAAGTTATTATGGATTCAAAAATAAAAGTATGTACTACGGGCACAGATAGTCAGAAAAGGGGTGACTACAATGAGGGAATCAGGGCAATTTTATACAGGAGATAAAATTTAAGCTGGGTCTTGCTGTATGGTAACAAGTTTGCCAGATGAAGAAGGGAAAAGATCTCTCCAGAGTGGGGAAGCAGCAGAGGGCTTAGTTCCTCTAAGGACATCTATCAAAACCGGACAGTTGAGGTGGAGGGGGTAGAGCACCAAGACCACCTCATGTATGGCACTCTGTCCAGTTCTTACGATCTCTCTGGGCTGGTGGCGGCATC
This sequence comes from Galemys pyrenaicus, assembly GCA_019455555.1. Lineage (NCBI taxonomy): Eukaryota > Metazoa > Chordata > Mammalia > Eulipotyphla > Talpidae > Galemys > Galemys pyrenaicus. Next base: position 4,355,574 of record JAGFMF010011858.1, read on the forward strand.
AGAGGGCAGGACCTTGTTTAAAAACTATGCTTCCTTTTCCAGAAAGAATCATATTTGTCAAGGGACTTAAAAAATAAAAGTGAAGAGAAACTCTCATAGAATGGTTATCCACTCTGGCTGGCAGCTTGGAGTAGTTAGTGTAAGACTTCGGAAGGTGGTAGGCTCGATAACACCTACCTCCAAAGGACAATTCAGGGAAAATGGCAATTCCAAAAGATCCAGTATAAATTGTGGGAATAAATAAACCTTCTACCCGTCCCTGCAGCAACTGCTGGTTTAAGAAAAATTCTCATTTGAAGGTGAGGATAAAAAACCCTTCTGTTCAGATGTATCCTCTGTCCAAAGTGCAAGAGAAGGCTGGGTGGTATCTATTGGACACAGGCGCTTATAGGCAAGGGTTTTCTTTAAGAACTGGCTGCTTCCCCAGGTCCTGAGCATGTCCTGGTTGACTCTAGAAAAGTCTTCTGAAGTCCATGGTGTACAACTTAGGAAAAAAACCCAAACAAACAGGGCCAACAATGGGGCACCCACTAGGCAAAAACCCTTAGAAACTGAAGAGATGGCAGACTAGGAAGGACTTGATTGCTCTCCAACTCTGCTTAGTCAAAAAAACACAACATTTGGAGGTGAAATTCTAGAAAACTGAGGCCAGGTAACATCAAGTATTCTGATTAAAAGAAAAGTCCTAGTGTAACAGGGTAATCCCCAGGAAAGGGAAAAGTTCTGTTACAGGGCAGGGAGAGGAGCACTTAGAACCTTTAAGTCTGCCCTTTTTGAATGGGTTTTGCTATTTGCCGCATTAAGACAAACATATAAAACTTTTAATGAAAAGGAACTTTAATACAACTAGGGTACAATAAAGAAAGAACAAAGAATATAGTTACTAAGTTAAGTATTTAAAATTACTTATTTTTTTGAGGGTAAAAGTTTAGCTAAATAGGATTGGCCCAAAGCAAGGTCTAAAAACTTGCTACACATTTAAAGGACCTTTTAGTAGAGACCCATAGAAAAGGGTTAGAAAGAGTTAGACAAATTTGGGAGGAAAAGAGCCAAATTAAAATCAAGATGAAAGCTGCCATTGTCAACTTCCTCTCGGGTCTCTCACCCACATTTGTTCTAACCAGTCCAAGACCAAAAAGCAAGCACAGTTTCTTCACATGTCCCTCTGCTCCACGTGCTTCCTCCAGGTCTCCTTGCTGCTGCTCTCCATTTTCCTTCCTTCCTTCTCTCTTCTCTGCAGAAATCTCCTTTTCCTCCTCAGCTCCACCCACTTAGGGCGGAACCAGGATTTTGGAACTTCCCCTTTTCCTGGGACCACCCTGTTACAGTTCCAAAATCCTAGTTCTGCCCTAAGTGGGTGAAGCTAAGCAAAAATAAAAAGATATTGAAAAAAGGAAATATAAAGACAGAAGGGAAGAAAAAAAAGCAGGATGGAAAGCACCAAAAACACGTGAAGGAGGCACATAAAGCAAAAAAAATATAAAAAACTGTACTTACTTTTAAATCTTGAACTAGTTAAAACAAATATAAATAACTCATAAATTAACAGTAACAACTTTCATCTTAATTTTAATTTTACTCTTTTCCTCCCAAATTTATCTAACTCTTTCTAACCCTTTTCTATAAGCCTCTACTAAAATATCCTTTAAACTTATAGCAAACGTTTAAACCCTACTTTAAACCAATCCTGTTTAACTAAACTTTTACCCTCAAGGAGATGGGTAACTTTATTTTTTTATTTTAAAGATTTATTTATTTATACATACAAGAGCTGGGGTACAGGCCAGAGTCCAGGGAGGTGAGAGGATTCACCAGAGACTGAACAGGGAGCAGAACAGGCAGACTGACTGAAACACACTGCTGAGGGGAGCAGCAGGTGAGGCAGGAGAGGTCTGCTGTGCCATGTGGGTCCCCTTTCTGGCTGGAGGCAGGGATCGAACTTGTGCTGCAGTGGCTGCAGTTTGCTTCATAGTGCATTGCCTAACCCACTGCGCCACCAGGGAGGCCCGAGATGGGTAACTTTAAATACTTAACTTAATAATTATATTCTTTATCCTTTCTATATTATACCCTAATTATATTAAAATTCCTTTCCATTAAAAATCTTATATATTTATCTTAATACAACAAATAACAAAACCCATTTTAAAAAAGCAAATTTAAAAATTCTAAAATACCCCTGTCCCTGCCCTGTAACACTAGGGGCCTCACTGGTGGCACAAGGGGTTGAGCACCGCCACACTGTGGAGCTTCTGCAGCCACTGCAGTATGAGTTCAATCCCCAGCCAAAAGGAGACCCACATGGCACAGCAGACTCTCCTGCCTCACCCACTGTTCCCCTCAGCAGTGTGTTTCAGTCAGCCTACCTGTTCTGCTCCCCGCTCTGTCCCTGGTAAATCCTCTGGTCTGTACCCCAGCTCTTTTATGCAAAACTAAATAAAATATTTTTTTTAAGAAAAGAAATGAAATTTCTATAAAGTTTTTTGAAACAGCTTTTATAACAATATTTCATATTCTGCATAACACTGAGTAAATGAATGGTCTGGACAATAGTGGGCAAAAAAAGAAAACCAAAAATATTTCCAGACATTACCTCTGTTTCCTTAGAGTGAACGCTACAATTATCTTGCAATAGCACACAATTTTGTTTTCCTTAAGGAGACTTATAATTTTTTAAATGACTTCAAATAAAGGTATAAAGACTCATCCTCACATTCCCAGAGTACTTCTGAACATAAGGCAGAATGAGCTAATGGAAGAAATATTCCTTAGAACTACATAGCTGAGGTTTACATTCTGATGCCTCCAATTGATAGACATAACTGTATTCTAACTTTAGTTTCCTTATTTATAAAATGTTCATAATATAGATCAAAATTTGCAGGCACTGTATTATACGCTACAACTGTATAGATAAAGCTAACACTATCAGACTTACATAAAATATACTCTAACACACTGAGAACTTCTGAAATGAATACCTTTGTGTCTCTGCACCCTACTCACCAATCCTAGAAGTCATTAATTATATAAACAAATATGAAGGTAACAATAGCATTCATAGATATAACAAAGGAAACACTTCTTAAAGATACATCTAATAGGGCCCTCCCTGATGGCACAGTGGGTTAAGCAATGCACTATGAAGCAAACTGCAGCCACTGCAGCACAAGTTCGATCCCTGCCCCCGGCCAGGGAGGCAACATACATGGCACAGCAGACCTCTCCTGCCTTGCGTGCTGCTCCCTTCAGCAGTGTGTTTCAGTCGATCTGCCTGTTCTGTTCCCCACTGTCTCTGGTGGATCCACTTCTGGCCTGTAGCCCAGTTCTTGTGTGAATAAAGAAATAAATCTTTTTTTTTTCTTTTTTTAAAAAAAGATACAGATAATAAACTGCTATATTTACTCTGCAATACTAGGTATTGTTCCCTTTTACTAGTACTCAGGATCTTTAGCTGCTGTGTAAAAGTCTTGCAGCTCAGTTGCAACAGAGATACAGCTAGTCTTGAATTCAAGAATTCAACTCAATTCTCACAGTTCTACAAAAACAGGGCATCAGATTCCACAGATGAAGAGCTGAGTACCCCAGATCATCCACCTCAGATGCAGGCCCAAGTCCAGGCGGCTGCCACTTGGGCTTCTAAGACACCCAATGCATACTAGAGTTTCTCTCAGACAGGTGCCTGGTGCAAGCCCAAATTATTACCTGTGCTTCTGACTAACTGGCTAGAATCAAGTTCCCAGAACATCCTCCACGGGTTCAACTAATTTGCTGGAAGGCCACACAGAACTCAGGAAACCTGTTTACTCATTAGATCAATGTCCTACACACAGAATATGTAATTCAAGAATAGCCAGAAGGAGGAAATGCAAGGTATGGGGAAAAGGCATGGAGCTCCCATGCCATCTCTAGGTAAAACATTCTCCCACAAATCTTTATTTGATCACCAACCGAAAAGCTCTCCACTCAACCCCTCTTGGTTTTTATGGAGGTTTCGTTACATAAATTGCAATTGATTAAATCATTGACTACAGGCGACTAATTCCTCTCTCCCCAACCAGGAGGTCAAAGGGTGGGACTTTCAGGTTGGTTTCCTGACAACCAACCCCCACCCTCAAGCATTTCCCCAAAGTTACATTCATTAACATCACAAGAGACACCTTTAAAAACTCTCATTAAGGAAATTTCAAAGCTTTTGGAAGATGCGAGGAGGGACTGAATGAAAACTAAGTATGTATGAGAAATAAATCTATTTGGCCATTTAGATGACTATAATCACAATACAGAGCTGTTTTAATAGCAGGCATAGTTCCTTTTTCCTTCGCCAGACATATTTTCCTGATATTCCCTCTACCCCCAGTTTTCAGTACAACTCCCTCAATCACACTAAGTTTATTCTGGCAAATCTTTCAGCTTCACTATGAAATCCCGTGTCAGTGAAAAACTATTATTACACAACCAAGGAGCATACAGGGAATCCACAATTAATGGATGCATGCTATAAAACAGGGTCCTGTCATCTGCCACATAAAGACAAAGCAGATTCTTGGTGTGATAGATCTTTACAACAGGATTAATTTTGCACTAAGAGGGAAGAGAATAGTGGTACCCCAAGTCACTCATCCCCTTGTGGGCAAATGCCCCGCCAAACAAGTTTAGCCCCCAAATGGTCACAAGTTGAAGGCACCTTCTGGTAGGGAACAAGAAAGGTTTCAGGCAAGTGTGAGACAAAAGGAGTCAAATAAAAGTTCAAATCAAGATACCAGCTGCCACAGTCTCTGCCCAGGATAGCCTTCTCACCTGTCTCGCCTCCAGGTGTCTCTTTCAAGTGCCTCTACATGTCTCTCCTCCACATAGCTCTTCCAAGTCCCCTCAAAAACCTGGGTACAAATTCAAGCTGAAGAGCCCCCTTATTCTTCCCAGAGTCTATCTGCTTTCCTTGTTACATAGCTTCACCTGGCCACTCAGCTCTGCCCCAAGTTGCCAATAGCTAGTCCAAGCTGTCTGCAAGTAAGTGGGAGTGGGGAAAATGGTACCCATTCACTGTGTTGCAATGCTCTGCCCTCTTTCAAAAGCAAACTGCTTACTAGATGATTGTAGGGTAAATGGAAAAGCTATCAGGCTTTTCCTCTCTCCTGCCATTAGTGTGATGATGGACACACAAGGTCCTGCAAGCATGCCTAAGTGGGCATGCACAAGTGGGTGCACCTGGGCTTAGACACAGGCATATAAGGGTGGCATCATGAGGACACCAGCAGGGGAGAGACAGAGGCATAAAGAAGCAGGGTAGCAGCAAAAGCAACCCAAGAGTGAAGATGCGCCAGGGGCTAGGAGGCCTACCAGCCTCCTGGCCCCGTGGCCCCCCTGCCTGACATGTACCTGGTCACCTCTGATAACAAGAGCCTGAAAAAGCCACTGAGGGTTCCAGGGCTTCTCCTTTACCCCATCTGCTAGTAATCATCGAGAACCTGCTCTGTGCCCTTGCTGACACCACAGTGATGTCAGAGGAACAGTGAGGAGAGAATTCCAACACTCAGAGTTAAGGTGGAGCTTTCCAACTCAAACCCCTCCCTCCTGAAAGGAGAATGCTGGCAGCTAGGGGCATAGCTAAGCCATCACCAGATCTTAACACGTGGAAGACATGTATGCTTACTCTCTTTTTGGCTGGCTTCTAAGTGCACCCTGGTCTCTGCTCGGCTGATACCACTTGCAGGTAGGTCAGACTACATCTGGTGATGTGCTGCCCTATAATTATTTTTTCAGCTCTCCCATTTCCATGTGAATAAATCCTTTTATTTATCTTTGTCTTGTCCCCATGTTCTATTTTAATGAAATTGAAAGGAAATAACCATGGACTAAATTTCCCCCCACAATTGCTATATTATGCATTAAGATACAAAGTTTCATAGAGTATTACATCTCACATGTCTATATTTCTAATGCTATACCTATGTTATCAGTCTGCCACCCTGAACTATCAATACCTACCCACGTCACAGTGAAATTTCTCATTCTCGTGAGAAAAGAACATAGAACAAAAGCTCTAGAACAAAATATCAGAAGTTCCCTTTGTTCATGTCATATTTATATTATAAATTGTCTTTATAGGTGCATCCATACTCTCTTGCTCTTCTTGTTTAAGTTCTCAACATATAGATTCTGTATGCTGAAAAAAAATATGCTTGCTAGAGGCCAAACAAGTATTTGTATACCTACATTCATAATAACCTCACTCACAATAGCCAAAAGGTGGAAGCAACCAACTCATCAACAAATGAACTGAGAAACAAAATGTGACAAATATGTACTATGAAATATTATTCCTCCTTAAAAGAAACAAGACTCTGATACACGCTACAGTATGAATGAACCTTGAAAGCATTTCCCTAAGTAAAATAAGCCAGACAGACAGACAGAAGGACAAGCATTATAAGATTCCACTTTCATGAAGTCCAATTAAATTAATAGGTGGTAGAATAGTGGTTAACCAGAGACTAAGTAGAATAGGGAATTATCATTTAATGGGTACAGTGTTTCAGTTAGGAATGAAAAAGTTCTGGAGATAGTGGTGATGGTTACAAAGTATCAATGTACTTAATTCACCCAACTGCTTAAAAATAGTTAAAATTGTATTTTTTATGAAGATTTTATTTATGTATACAAGAGCTGGGGTGCAGGTCAGAGGTATGGGTGGTGGGGGAGAGAGGATTCCCCATAGGCAGAGTGGGGAATAGCACAGGCAGATAGACTAAAATATACTGCTGAGGGGAGCAGCGGGTGAGACAGGAGGTTTGCAGTGCCATGTGGGTCACCTCCCTTGCAGGAGATCAAACTCATGCTGCAGTGGCTGCGGATGCTTCATAGTACGGTGCTTAACCCCTTGCACCACCAGAGAAGCCCCTTAAAATGATATTTTATATGTATATTTAACCACAATAAATATTTAAAATAGCATGCCTGTTAAATGATGCATATAGAAATGAGACAATATATTTAATCTGTTTTAAACTGGGTGTTTAGAGATCTCTGGGTGAAAAGCTGTGTGCAGGTTGATTATTTTCGTTTGGTAATGATTTATTTATTTATACATACAAGAACTGGGGGTACAGACCTGGGGTGTGGAGGGTGAGAGGATTCATCAGATAGAGTGGGGTACAGAACAGGTGGACTGACTGAAATCCACTGCCAAGGGGAGAAGCAGGCAAGGCAGGAGAGGTCTGCTGTGCCATGTGGGTCACCTCCCTGGCCATGGGTCAAACTCATGCTGCAGTGGATGCTGACGCTTCATAATGTGGTGCTTAACTTGTGCCACCAGGGAGGCCCCTGTTAGTAGGTTGATTTGTTTTTATAAAGATTTATTTATGCATACAAGAACTGGGGTACAGGACAAAGGCACGGGACGTGAGAGGATTCACCAGAGACAGAGTAGGAGCAGAATGGGCAGATTGAAATACACTGCTAAGGGGAGCAGTGGACCCAGCAGGTCTTCAGAGTCATGTGGGCCACACCCTTGGCTGGGGAGTGAACTCGTGCTAAAGTGGCTACGGATACTTCATAGTGCAGTGCTTAACCCCATGCTACCAGGGAGGCCCAAGCAGGCTGATTTTTAAGAACTCAACTAGGTCATTGAGAGGTAAGGGTATCAACAGTGGTTAAGTCAAGCATCACTTTTAAGATTTGGCTTCCTGGAAACATTTTAATCCTGGGCCAATTTTCTTTTAAATCATCTTCTTTTTGTCTCTATTGTGACGTTATCTGTGGCTTCTCACAAAGGACCAATTTCAGTCTTTCCCATGTTATCCTATTCTAAATGTAAAGCCTAAATGTGAGACCTCCGTGGTGGCTTAAAGGGTTAAGCACAACACTATGAAGCATCCACAGCCACTGCAGCACAAGTTCGATCCCCGGCAAGGGAGGTGACCCACATGGCACAGCAGACCTCTCCTGCCTTGCCCACTGCTCCCCTCAGCAGTGTGTTTCAGTCAATCTGCCTGTTCTGTTCCCCACTCTGTCTCTGGTGAACTCCCTCACCCCCGACACCTCTGCCTGTACCCAAGTTCTTATATGCATAAATAAATTTAAAAAACCAAAAACTAAATGGTCCAAGTGTTTCTATCTTTTATAGGAAAGGACAATCTAAACACATATGCTAAGGACAGGTCTTTTATTTTCAGGAAACAGTATTACTCATGACTCTTTCCTGACAAATGGCAGTGAGAGGAAGTTACTTATGCTGCTGTGGTCTTCATCCTGGTCAATCCTACCCATCAATAGTTTATGGCATGGGGAAAGGTGAAAACAGAAGGGTGTGATGGGACTTATGCTCTCTTTTTAATTTATATTTATTTATGCATACAAGAACTGGGGTGTAGGCCAGAGGTTGGGGAGGGGGTTAGGGAAGAGGGTAGGAGTGAGAGGATTCACCAAAGACAGAGTGGGGAGCAGAACAGGCAGGTCTATGGAAATACACTGCTGAAAGGAGCAGCAGGAGAGGTCTGCTGCACCATGTGGGTCACCTCCCTGGCCAGGAATCAAACTCATGCTTCACTGGCTGGTGACAGAAAGCCCGATAGTGCTATGTCTTTAACCCCTGCACCACCAGGGAGGCCCCAGGACTTATGCTCTCTTATTAGGGATAGAGGAGAAGGAAACAACAAGAAATACAAGTGAGGTCAGTGCCTATATTATCTAGTTTAGATAATTCTTCTAGTGGCCATTTTGATATATGTATATATCTACATATCAAAATAAGATTATAGCAAAATTAATTTTAATACAAAGTTTAAATTGTGAATTTTCCACAACTGAACATACTATTTATAAACTCAGTATACTATTTGTGATTACCCAAAACTTGCATTTCTTCTGAGGAGCAATAATCTAATGATGTACACTACTACTTGTCACTGATAAAAATGTTTTTGGTTTTACATTCCCCTCATATGATATTAAGTAACACTGCTGTAGCCAGTATAATTTAGGTATCCTGAGAAATTAACATTCTCAGTTCAATAGACCATTAGGGTAATTCATTATTATAGTACACATAAAAATGGCACATTTTTACAAACACTTTGGAAAACTGACACTATATGCCAAACTTAATATATGTACATTACAAGATTAAGCAACTCTACTCATGTATTCAACAGAAATGCACATATCCACTCACCAAAAGACATGCATGACAATGTTCCCTACAGCACTATTCATAATATCCTCAAATGAGAAATTCCTTGAATGTTCATCAGTGGTAGAATAAATATATTTTGGATATAATAAAAATTATGTTAATGGAATACTATACAATAATAAGAATGAATGAAATACGTGCACTGATATGAATCTCACTCTGGTAAACTGAATAATGGCCTCCAAAGATATCCAGAATTTAATCCCTGGAACCTCTGAATGTTCCTTTGTATGGCAAAAGAGACTTTGCAAATGTGACTGAACTAAGGATTTTGAAACAGGAAGACTGCCTTGGCTTATCCAGGCAGGTCCTAAATGTAGAAGCAGAAGAAGATCTGACTATAGAAGAAGAGAAGATGATGTGCTAGTGAACGCAGAGGCTTTGAACACTTTAGAAGGGGCCATCATCTATGAAAAATAGATAGCTAGAGAAAGCTAAAGGCAGCATGAAAACAGACTCTTCACTCAAAACTTCTAGATTCAGGAACCAACCCCCTGTACCCTGACTTTGGCCTAATCAAACTCTTGGACTTCTGAACTAGAGTACTGCAAGAGTATACATTGTTTAAAGTCACTAAATTTGCATGATTTGTTACTGTGGCACCAGGAAATAAATACACTAACAAATATAATAGTGAGGGGAAAAAAAGATTATGCATGATTGAAGTTAAACATAAGTAAAATTAATCTATGGATTTAGAAGTCAGAATAATAGTTACTTCTAGGAGGAAAAAGAAGATAGTGTTAAGACAGGGGCAAGAGGAAGGTTTCCAGGGTGCTCATAATGCTATCTTGATTAGAGTGCTGGTGATGTAAGCATGTTTAATTTGTGAAAGCCCGTATTTGCGTACTCTATGTGGGGTATCCGCGGTTTTAAAAACTAGACTCTTCAATACTTATGAGTCTGATCATCTGCTAAAAAAGATATATCTCCAAGAAGGTAAGGAAAATACTAAACATTAATTTTATTTCTCAAGAGCCCTAAAGATTTTCTTTCTCCAAAAGATTTTTAAAATCTCAACAATGGATAGAATATAAGAGGTTTTAAAATGCCAAAAAAGAAGCTAAAAGTAAAGCACTGCTAAACTAGCTTTGTTTTGTCTGATTCTTAGGACTTTAAATTATAAAAATACAAGTAAAACCACATTTTCTGAAATAACAGTAAACAAAGGAGGAAGTCAGATTCTACATATCAAATGATCAAAACGTCTCTGGGTCTGAAATTCTTGAAAATAATCAAAAAGATAAGTGGGGAGATCTCCTGTCATTAATATGTACAGATTATTAAATATAAAAACAATTTATAAAACACATCAGAATTTTATTGCTTGAAGAATACAGCATATGAAATCATGAGAATGTCAAAATGAAAAGTCACTATGCTTCAAACATATATAATACATTATCAGATGCAGTAAAATATTAATTAACCTGGACTCTGCATCAGAAAAAAAATGTGGAAAAATATCCAAATTGTTTACTTAAGAAACAGATATACTTAAAATAGAAAGTATAAGAATGTTACAGTACAAATTAGAAAAGCCAACACTTATTTCTTCGACTAGACTACCTTTGGTACTTAAATTTTAGGTGAAGAAAACAACAATCCCTTCTCCTTGTCACTGCACGGATACAATAGCAACCTCAACTTAAAACAATGTAACTGAAAATGTTCAGCAAGATTAATCTTTTCATGGCATTGGGAAGTGAATTTACTTAACTGTATGACAATATTTCACTCTTTCTAAAATTGGAAAATAACAATAAATCTAATACTTATAAAAGTTATTTAGCTCTCCAACTAAAATTGGAATACTGGCAGCTGCCATCTATGTGTGGGTTTGGTGAATATAGAAATTTAAATGATTTGGCAACTGACACAGGCATTTAGATTACTTTATACTATGTTAAGTGGCTTTTCCATTTCCAAAATATGTCAATATGCCATGTCTTCAATACACTAGATTCCTATAAAAATCATCATAAGACTTTACTGGAATCAAATTAAAGTTTCTCCCTTTCAAGGAGCTGGCAGATAATGATGTTTCATATAGGGTTGATCAGTTATGACACTTTCTTAAACAAAACAAAACCAACAGATTTTTAAAGCTATCACTCAATTATGATGGAGACAAATTATGCCTTTTCAAAAGGATGCATTAGACCTCTGGGTCATCTAGTCAAGAAAATGTAAAAATAATGCTAAAAACAAATAATAAGTAAGCTATAACTACAAGTTAAATTACAAAAAAATCCCTCTTTTTATAGCAAGCATGCTCATTAAATTTCATTCCTTTCCCCCAGTAAAGGTTTGAATATTCATGAACCTCAGTTAAAGCCAGGGAAGTTAAGTAATTGTTTCACAAGTTCCAATAAACATGGATGGACTAAGCAAGTAATACTATTAACAATTATTGAACTGGAGTGAAATAGTAAGAATCATAACAGTCCTCAATATTGGGCAGTCTGTGAAATATAATAATGTAGCTCAAGAAGAATTATGCCATAATAAAACTATAGCTGTTACCTCTACATAAAACAAAGTCAAAAACAGCCCACCAAATTCATACAACTAGTAATATTGAACATACTTCAAACTAGTTTTTGAATGTCTTATTTTGAGATTTTCCTAGAGTTATTTTTTGAGCATATATGTATATTGTCTTTATATATACTCATTTTAAAAGAGAAAAAATTCATATACTACAGAACTGAATTCTGTTTTTCCACCAACCTGAGCTAATGTCTACTGCATTACACAGCACGCCCTCCCAATAATTTAAAATCCCCAATTTTCAGTTTAAAAGGGCGGAGGAAATGTAATGCAGATTTTGAGTTTCTGTATAAATTTCACTGTATTTTTATAAACTTGGAAGTTCTGTGTAACACTGTTTATTGATCAAATAAAGGACTCACTGCTATCTAAAATTTCATAAACACCATTAAAAATTCAAAATTGATATGATACTGAACCTTAAATTTTCAATAGTTCAAAGAGATAGTTTTTATATTAATAGCACACAACAGATGAAACTTAACAGCAGACATCCCTAGAATACCAATGGCAAGTCCACCAAGATGCATACGAAATTACAAATAAGCATTTCTTTCACTGTTTTCTTGTGCAGGGAAAAACATTTATAGAGGAAATAGGAACTCAGCTGGTGAATTTCAGATATCATCATCATCTTCTTCATCCTGAGAAGATCCTGTCTGGTTGGATGCACTGGCTGATGCAGCAGCAAGCTGTGCTTGTTGGGCAGCTTGCTGCATTTGAAGCCATTCCTGTTGAGCCAATTCTGCTTGTTGCTGTCTAGCCTAAAAACCAAAAAAACATAAAAACAGATAACTTTTTAAAAACTCACAACATATATACACACACACTTTAGTTAAACGCAGATTAAATCAATTACACATGTGGTCATTATCAAATTTGGGTATTTTCCAACTACTATATAATCATTGTATATGTGGAGAACATGAACTCTACAAAAAATATATATAGAGGGGCCTCCCTGGTGGCACAGTGGGTTGTGTGCCACACTGTGAAGAAGCCGCCAGCACAGCACAGCGACTTCGATCCCTGGCCAGGGAGGGCACACACATGGTGAGGCAGACCTCTCTTGCCTTGCTGGCTGCTCCCCTCAGCAGTATATTTCAGTCGATTTGCATGTTCTGCTCCCCACTCTCACCTCCCACACTTCAGGCCTGCAACCCTGTTCTTGTACACATAAATTAAATTAAAATAAATAAATAAATAAATAAATAAATAAAAATATAGATATAATCACATATATATTCTTTTCTGTTAACCACACAGGGTGTAAAGAGAGTTCCCAAAACCTGGTTCTTATAGATGGCCTCCTTTTGTGTTAAAGAATTTATGACCTTTAGTTTAAGTAAAGAAATCGAAAAAGTTAACAAAAAAAATTACAATATTTTCTTTTTGGACCATTACCCTGCATTTCTTCTTTTTGTTTCACTTGATTCTTCTGTCTTTTCAACTTAGAAAAGTGTAAACCTTTGTCAGTCAAAAAATTATGTTTGCAGTTTAAGTTTTCTAATTTCAGTATATCTAACTCTTAGAGGAAAACACTGTACATGAATGCAATAGCTACCTTACTATTTCTTTTGTGTTTCCATCAGTTAACTACTTTATGCTTACACCTCTCTCTCCCTGAAACACACGCGCGCACACACACACACACACACACACATCCTTTTCCTCATACACTAGTAAAAAGACTCATTAGGACTGAATTAAGTGGGATAGTTCATATCCATTTGTATCTTACAATCTCTACAAAAAAACCACAGGATTTTAGAAACCAAGATGCACATATATGAATTATATATACTGGTGCAATATAGCTAAGGCTCCTTCTCGATTTAGTTTCATTCATTAACAGAAAAACTACATCAAAAAGAAAAAAACAAAATTGTCCTTGAAAAATCTTATTTCCAATCAGACCCTACCAGAACAATGCTGTTTTTCCCTCTCTGCCTTTTCTCAGAATTGTTCTTTACATTGGGCCCATACCCTCCTTTATGACTGGCCAACACCTAGTATATCATTTAAAACATAAATCTCTCCTGACTATTGTAGACCACATTTTGTGCTCAAAATTATGCATTTCTGTATCTATCCACTTTATTCTCTAAGTATCTCTTTTCTCCACTAGATTTGAAAAGAGAGTGTTTCAAATTCATTGTTAGGTTCCCAACATATGCTCCCTGATGTTTTCTGAATGTTTTGTGGAAAAACAGTGATGCTCAGCATAATCTCTAACATTAAGATTTTACCATATACATGCCTAACTTTTCTTTATAATAATCTGTCATGACTTTATTATCCAAACATTACTAGAGGAAAACTCTAGTCAGGTTATTATCAGACCTAAAAGAATCACTTAATTTGCTACTAATTAAGTTCAAATTTCTCAGTTTAGAGTTCAAGGTTCTCTAGCTAATTGCCTGTCCCAACCTATCTTCTATTTTTGTAACATGTATTTTGTGCTCAGAAAAAAAACCCTAGGACATAAAATGTTTCCCAAATATACGCTCCTCAGCATTTTCACTACCTTTACTATGCTGATATTTACTTTATTTAAAATTCTGATTTTTTTACCTACTGAAATTCTATCTTTTAAGTCAAACTGAAATACTGTTTTCTCTACAAAGTTTTCCCCCTGATTCCGCCCAATATTGGTCAGGGTCTAATCAGGAGATAGATGTGGGAACAGAAAGCAGGTAATAATAAAAGATTGTTAACCAGGTATAAAGTTGGTAACCAAGTAATGGAAAAGGCACCCCCCAAAAAGAGAGAACATTATGATATCATGAAGGTGGCAACCACAGAAAGCAATCACTACCCTAAAACTAGGGAAATATGGGAAGATGCTGGAATTATTGAAACTTAGAGGAACAACTAACTCAATGAACTGAAACTCAGATCACTGGCAAAGGAGCATAGATTTGATGGTAGTAACATCTCTAAAATTGGAGGAGAGCACCAACATTTGAGACCCATGTCCCTGAGGGAGATACATGTTCAGGTTGGTTCTATGAATATTAGAGGAGCTACAAATTATTCATTCCTGCTACGGGGGGGAAAATGAATGTAGCCAGGGTGAAGCATTGCTAAATTGCTCAAAGGAACTCTAACAGAAGTAAAAGAAAGGAACAAGTGCCTTCCTCCTTCTGCCTTAAACCTTCCTCTAGATGCTCCTCTGTCATCAGAGTCTAAGAAAGAGGGAAGTGAACTAGAAAAGTAGAAATGTGGTTTGCAGAGTACTAGACCCAGTTACAAAGCCATTATGGAAAGGTGAATTTCAGATTGAGACAACTGCTAACTGGCACATTCCTACACCACCAAAATCTAATGTGATGTCTTTGTACTTAAGATCTCTTTATATCTTCCTCATGAAAGTAAACCTCAGATTACAGTTGTTGGTATATCTATGGTACAGTTCCTTGCAAAACAAAAACTTTTTTAAAAAGGAAATTGGAAACCAGTCATTTTTTTTTAGTAACTCTTTCACCCATTTTTATAAAGGAATATGGAAAATAGCTACTCTAACTCTGGGTAAGGCAAAAATACCAGTGTTCAAAATAGACTTAGAATGCTTCACAGGAAATATTCTAAGTGTTCTAAGAAAACAGTAGCATAAAGCAAATATGTGAACTTAATCAACCTAAGAATAGTTATTCTATGGCCTAATCAACTCTACTTAGGTTTACTTTTGTAGCGTCAAAAGAAGTCAAATAATTTCAAGTTCACACACGTTTTATTGTAAAGCTGCTTACTTAATGATCTGCAAAGACATGTACTGATTACATTTAATATTTACCTTATTGAAAGATACCATAGTCCCATATCAGCTCCCATACTTCTCTATGAACATAAAAGTATTTTTATGCCTTAAAAAAATCAGTTGATTGATATATTTTACTTGTATTCATATCCATAAATTAGAAATTACAGAAGTATTTATTCTAATTATCTTTTAGAAGGGGTACCAAAGAGAGGTAAATAGGCATATATTTTCTAACTTATTTTTGTAGATTTCCATTATGTTTTGAGATTCTCACTGCCATGTACTAAAACAACGCATTTACAATTTATAGTTACCTTCAAAATCTCAATGTATTCCTAATTTCTCCTTTCTAAATATTTGCTATTATTAGTAACAAGTGAGGTTGTTGTTTTGTATTTAAAGTCTAAAAGATGAAATGAAACAGATTTAAAAAGATGCTATATTTATTATCAGTTTCTTTCATATTTAGGACATAAGTAACTGAATAGGACATAGTAGGCAGCTGCTGTAATTTTACCTCCCTGCTTGTTTTCTGAAGAGCTAAGAAATAATAGGGGATCTTCACACATAGGTCAGGGTAAGAAAGAAGGAAAACAAATAAGAGGAAATAAAACCACATAACAAATATAAACAGGTGAAGACAGATATAACAGTCAGCCAATTATTTCTTTCAATTATTTTTTTGCTCTGGAAAGGATAAGCATGTTTCACTTTAAAATTTCCAAAATAAATTTAAGCAGATAGAATGATGACTAGAACATTAGCATGGTATTGTAGAAAAGAACGCAGATTTTGGAGTCTAAATTTGAATTTAGACACCAGCATTTCCTAACTCTAAGAACCTGCCTAGTTTTGTTTAAGCTAAACCTTTCCAGCAAAACTAAGCTCCAAATGATAGAAACCATGTCTCTTTTAGATACTGTTGTAAGCCTAGCACTTAGCAGTAAGTCTCACAGGGAGGATCTCAGCAGATAGCTAGAGAACCAATGAATGATCTCATTCAAGTTTCTCCATCTCTGTTTCTTAGTAAAGCAAATGAGTAAAATAAAACCTATATTAGTCATCAAAACCCTGGATAGTATGCAATGTATCTAGCAGAGCTTCTTTTTTTTCCCCCTTCATCAAATATTTAATTTGGTACCTTCTAGGTGATCTTCAATAATAAGGAAGCAATAGATACTAGCTACTATTACTTTTTAAAATCATTACTCCTTTTTTAAAAAAAATTTTTATGTAGAAGAACTGGGGTGTAGGTCAGAGGTGGGGGCTGGGTGGAGGGGTGAAAGGATACACCAGAGACAGAGTGGGGAACACAACAGGCAGATTTAAGGACTGAACTCAGGCCATAGAGGTGATAGTACTGAGACTTAACCCGCAGGCCACCAGGGAGGCCTCCATTACTCCTTTGTTACCTCATAGTCATTATGAATTATAAGGTTTGTATTCATTCACGCATGCCTCAAAGACTTCTCTTTTCTAGTACTAATCCCATAACATTGTTGAGGATTAAATGAAGTAAAGGGAAATTACTTTGCCACATGATTAAGACATAATTAAAACTCAAAAAACACTAGTAAGCTTTCATTTTTCTTAGTTTAAATGGTGTCCAATCACATTAAACTTCAGATGCTTTTTCAAACTGGTCATTATGACTATAAATACAGCTATAGGGCTTATCTGGAAGAGATTACCTAAAATGATACTTCCCAGTTTAATGATAACCATAGTAACTGTTGGAAATCTCAACTCCTCTACTCAACTAAAAAGTGCCTTATAATTTCAATTAAAAAGCCAGAACTCATCGATCCCTGCTGCCGGCCAGGGAGGGGACTCACATGGTGCGGCAGACCTCTCCTGCTGTGCCCGCTGCTCCCCTCAGCAGTGTACTTCTGTTGATCTGCCTGTTCTGCTCCCTGCTCTCTGTGGTGAATCCTCTCACCACCCCCCCTCTGGCCTGTACCCCAGTTCTTGTATGCATAAATAAATAAATATTAAAAAAAAAAAAAAAGCCAGAACTCAGTATGGGGGAAAAAAAGAGCCTCATCTTCCCTCCTTTTTTAAAATAAGAGATATCAGTTCTTGGTGCTAATCCTTCAGAAAATGGGTATTAGAACTGTAACAAGCAAGAAAGGGGAAAAGTTTCCATCCTTTCTCTGCTCCACTCACCCTTTCATATTTTTTTAAGATTAAAATGTTTTAAAGGTATATCAAAGACCTAATTTAATACAGTATAATCTAGCTGATATATTATTTTCTAACCAGCCCACTGTTTTAAATCTTAGAAATGTTTAGGTATATTTTCCATGTTTTAAATAGAGATTCTGTCTGAAAAAATATCAAAGTAAAATCTCAGCAGTTATTTGGAGTTGTTCTCCTTAAATAGATTGGTGCAAACATTTGTTTTTATATATAAAGTGAATAACTGGCCAGAGAGAGGCAAATGACCAGACAGCGGACTGACTCAATGACAGGAAAATTTCTCTGGGTACTAAAATTGATTTAGGAAATGATTTCAGAAACCAGTATGATTTCTATTGCAAAAAGGATAGGAATCAAATGAAAATAATTTAAAATGCATTAATTACCTTTGCAAATAATTCCTGTTGCTGTCTCAGTAACTCTTCTTCTGGAATGCCAAGATTTTCCAAACGAGAACTGGCCTTTCTTCTTTTTAATGCTACTGTCTTGCATTCTTGTAAGACTTCTTTTACTTCACTTATATAAGAGCCAAAGCCCAAACTTTCAAGTGCTAGGGGAAGGAAATGACAACATGAAGGAGTGATAAAACATAGCTTTTCCCTTACCTAAGGTTTTTTTTTTTTTCTCCTTGAGGGGGAGGTGGTTGTTTTCTAACAATTTAAACTACTTTATAGTTGACAGCAATTATTTAGATGATTTAGAAAAAATAATTATAAACTTGCTTAATATTAAGTAAAAAATTAGTTAAAAGTTAAGCTTTGAAGGCACAGGATTTCACTTTTGCTTTGCTTTCTAACTGTTTAAAAACCTAAATCATTTCCTGTAAGACAAAAACATCCAACATGTGGTTTTAGTAAGAAACATTTTTTCCAATAACCCTCACAGTAAATTAAACTTCAGTCACTTTCTCAAAGACTATAAAAAAGCAAAATACTTGGAATGTATTTGTTAACATATTTGTCATTTGGTTTAGAAAAATGGGTTTGTAATATATACTCTAAATTTTAATTGGATGAGATAAAAGAACAAATAAACTCTTTCATCCAGTATACTAAAAGGAAAGGATTTTAGCACAGATAAAAAGCACTCATGGGAATAGCTTAAGTAATTCAGCATTTATAGCCAGTCAACAAATTTCCCTTAAAAATAAAACTTAACAGGAAGCACTATAAAAACATTTCAAGTGATATGGCAGAAAAACCTGGTTAAAGGAACACTATTATAGAAAGAAGTATTAGAAAAAAATTCTAACCTTTTATTCTTTCACATTTATAAAGAACATTTACAAAATAATGAATGCACTCTCTAAATATCTTCTGTAATCCAGAAAGGCAAGGCATAAAATATTTTTAGTTCACAGCATTTAAAATTATCTTTTATAGTTTTCTATATATTAGCTACTGCCCCAGAGATGTATTTTCTGACCCAATGATGAAATACAAGTAATTAAACACACACACACACACACACCAACAAATTAACTTAGTTCATCAGTTCTTGCAGCCTTTAAACAATTATGATGAACCAAGCTGTCCTCAGTAAAGATGTCTTGAATTCTAATTTCAGGGATTTGATCCTCAGGGAGAACATCAAATATATCTTTAAAAATCTACAATTCCATGTAAGCTGTGGTTTTTTAGAGACATTCTGAATGATTTATAACTATATTTCAAATCTTAGCTGATTTTATCAATCATCTTTAGGAATAATCTGATTCTAAAAAAGAGCATTAAATTTTAACTAAGTTAACTTGTTGTTTCCATCCCTCCACAACACATCCAAAAATCTCAGTAAGGCATTATTCTGAGTTTTGTATATCAAATTAAAGCCACCACATAATTCTTAATAATCTCAAGGAACTTGGGGTACAATGGAAAACTAAGTGAAAATTAGGTAGCATGCATATGTTTTCACTTGACTTGACAGACTATTTTAAAAGTGCCAATGCTAGAAGTCAATTTAAGTCAACCTTTTTTTTTTTTTTTTTCTTTTTTAAAAGGCACAAGCACAGTAGTATATTTTCAACAATACTGGCGGGAAACAATAGCCAAAAATATCAAAGTGAATGACTTATGGTTTCCCACCACTTTCTAAAGAAAATCTGATTTCCTCAGTCCTACACCAAGGTCCTGCTAAATTTGACTGCTGAGTGTTTCCAAACAGGCCCCAGTTTCCCATATTCATGTTGAAGGTTATTCATTCAAGGTGCAGATCAAACTCCACCTTCAATTAAGCTTCTTGATCCTCCTAGACAGAAATAATCTCTCCCTTTGAAATCAGATACATGTAAAATTTGAAATGTGGTTGTCATTGTATTTATATAACCTTGGATACATTGCTTAATACCTCTAAGCTTCAGCTTTCTATCTCTAAAGTGAGAATAGCACCTATTTCATTTCTTTCTACGACTAAGTAGTGTAGTTGTTAAGCATGTAGGTCCTAAGGCTGCCAGGGTTGACCCCCAACACTGCCTGTTATTAGCTGTGTGACACTAGGTAAGTTTCTTCATCTGTGTGCCTCTAAAACATCTGATCAAGTTGTTGTGAAAAAGAAATGAATTAGAGCCTCCCTTGTGGTGCAAGGGATTAAGCACTGCACTATGAAGCATCCACAGGCACTACAGCATGAGTTCCATCCCCAGCCAGGGAGGTTATCCACATGGTGCAGCAGACCTCTACTATCTCACCCATAGCTCCCTCAGCTGCTGCTCCCCTCAGCCATATATGTCAGTCGATGTGCCTGTTCTGCTCCCTACTCTGTCTCTGGTGAATCCTCTTACCTCCACACCTCTGGCCTGTACCCCAGCTCTTGTATGCATAAATAAATCTTAAAAAAAAACCATGAATATTGGGCCTCCCTGGTGGTGCAGGGGGTTAAGCAACGCACTGTGAGGCAGCCACTGCAGCACAAGTTCAATCCCTGCCTCTGGCCAGGGAGGGGACCCACAGGGCACGCAGACCTCTCCTGCTGTGCCTACTGCTCCCCTCAGCAGTGTACTTGTCAATCTGCCTGTTCTGCTCCCCACTCTGTCTCTGGTGAATCCTCTCACCTCCCGTGCCTCTGGTCTGTACCCCAACTCTTGTATGCATAAATAAATAATATCTTTAAAAACAAAAAAAAAAACATGAATATGAACTTAGAAAAGATGCTATTCAATAGAAGGAACAAAACTAAATATTCATGGTTTATATTTTTATTAATTTAAGGATTATTGGTATCAATAATTAATCTAAGGCAATAATTAATCTAAGGTATTTAGTATGAAGAGTCACTTAGTCAACTTAAGAGTATTATCTTAATTTTTTCTCTTCATGTAAAACTGTACCCTAATTAAGTGTAGAGGACCTAAATAAATATACAGTTATCCATTATCACACCTAAATTCAAGTTGAACAAATTATAAAATGTTAAATTTACAAAATTAACAAATCAACAGAGGGACGACTTCTCAATATATCATGAATTAAGACGTAAATTTAATTCAAACTACAGAACTTAGGTTAAAAACTAAAACAAAACAAAACTTACCTTTAGAGACATCTAAAACCAAGAACACTACTTTCAAGAAATTTGCAAGTAAAACCAAGGTTAATATATAATATTATTCAGAGCTGTTATATATATAAATTCCTCACTATCAATAACCTGGCTCAAGAGGAATAGTCATAGACTTAATTTTTAAAACTTCACTGACTTTAACCCAAAATTTAGACACATTTTGGGTAAGAGATATCAATATAGTAATTTTTAAAAGATTTATTTATTCATACAAGAGCTGGGGTACAGGCCAGAGTCATGGGAGATGAAAGAATTCACCAGGGCCAGAGTGGGGAGCAGAACAGTCAGATCAGCTGAAATACACTGCTGAGGGGAGCAGCCAGCGAGACAGGAGAGTTCTGCTGCGCCATGTGGGTCTCCTCCCTGGCTGGGCATAGAACTCATGCTGCTGTGCAGCAAGCAGCTTCACAGTGCAGGACTGACCCCACTGCACCACCAGGGAGGCCCCAATATAGTATCTTGCAAACAGATATATCATTTTCTTCCATGTAGTAACAACCATTCCCATTTTTACACAAAGGAGTCTTCAAAGATAAAGGAAATGCCTCCCAACTAATCAAGGCCGCCATTTACAGTGTTCAGTGTACAACCATATTATCATACCATAAAACATCATAGATTTGTATGCTAATTATGGCACTTGTCCCTGGCAGATGGTAGGAGATTTTTTTTTTTAAAGGATTAGCTATTTTGTAATGTATACAAAGAAACTTTTCGGACTACTGATGGCCATGGTTCTAAAGCTCTCAGAGTAAAAACTTTAAAAAAAGAAAAGAAAAAAAAATTTCTGGGTGAAAAATACATGTGTCACTTGTTTCTCAGAGGTCTGCCTGCTACCCTCTTTGCCACCTATCTTAAAACTATACCCACAAGGGCCTCCCTGGTGGCGCAGTGGGTTAAGCCATGCACAATGAAGCAAACTGCAGCCACTGCAGCACGAGTTTGATCCCTGCTGCCGGCCAGGGAGGGGACCCACATGGCGCAGCAGACCTCTTCTGCCTCACCCGCTGCTCCCCTCAGCAGTGTATTTCGGTCAGTCTGCCTGTTCTGCTTCCCACTCTGTCTCTGGTGAATCCTCTTACCTCCCTGGACTCTGGCCTGTATCCCAGATCTTGTATGCATAAATAAATAAATCTTTAAAAAAAAAAAAAAACTATACCCACAAAAGTCCATGGTATATTAGGGGAAAAAGTGCTTAGCACATTTTTCAATTTGAAAGACAGATGTTGTTAACAAAACAGCCACTTTTAAAGAAAAAAGGTAAAAACTCTACCCAACAAAAAGGTAAAAACTCTACCCAACAAAAATTTTAATAAGGCTTAATCCTATTTTACAAAAGTGATATACCCCTGAAGTGTTTTGTTATCACATTCATTTATGTAAATTACTTTATACTTCAAATGCATGTTTTTCATTAAAAAATATATAAAACAGCATTTTCTAATCTCTGTTTTCTATGTAGGGGGAAGGGTAGTGGTGTAGTTTACTTAAAACACACTAAGAGAGGGGCCTCCCTGGTGGCGCAGTGGGTTAAGCAACACACTATGAAGCAAACCGCAGCCACTGCAGCACGAGCTCGATCCCTGCTGCCGGCCAGGGAGGGGACCCACACGGTGCGGCGGACCTCTCCTGCTGTGCCCGCTGCTCCCCTCAGCAGTGTGCTTCTGTTGATCTGCCTGTTCTGCTCCCAGCTCTCTGTGGTGAATCCTCTCGCCCCCCCACGCCTCTGGCCTGTACCCCAGTGCTTGTATGCATAAATAAAAAAAAACAAAAACAAACAAACAAAAAAAAACACTAAGAGGACTAGCACCTCTTGGCTCATTAGTCTGGCAAAGGTTTCTGTAGACCTTCAGAACCATGTCTTTCCATAGCCTCATGGCTTCTGGGAATCTGGGACAATAGTGAGAGTCTGAGCCGAGCAGAAAATCAAATATCACTCTCCTCCATATTCTCAGCAGGACCTAGCACAGGTCCAACTACATAGTGGTATTCAAAAGTAATTGTTACGTGGCAGAAGAAAAATGAAAGATATATACATTTTAAGGAAATAAATTGTGCAAGGCAAAGTACATGTGCCCTTTTGGGGGAAAAAAATCAGTACAGATGATTATTTAGGTAATTTAATACTCTCAACTTCATTTTTACAACTTCTAGACAATCACCAAGATCCTCTGATTTCAAAACAATTTCACAACCACTTTGCAAAACAGACTGTGGTTTAGGTTTTAGAGTAAAGCTACTCAAAGTATGATTCATAGACTTGTGCGAGAACAACTTGTAAAGACCATAATAAGTATGTAAATTTCCGTAAGCATTTAAGAACCTCAATAGCAAAAATGTAACAATATGAGATGATGGCTGTGTTAAATAAACTTATGGTGGTTATCATTTTGCAATATATGCATATATCAAATAATCATGCTGTACACCTTAAACAATCTTATGTGCCATTTATCTTAAGAAAACCCAAGGGAGGGAAAGAAACTTCATAGCAATTTGACAAAGTAATTTTAGGTCTATTGAACTTAATAACAAAAATTAAACTTTGTCTCCCCCACCCTGTTTTTCTAGTAATCTATTTTTATCACATTTTATAAAAGTACCAGAGTGAGAGTAACTGAAATATTTTAAAAGTTTTTCAATGTATATAGACTGGAGCAACTCAATTTGCTAATGAAGTGAATCTTCAAACACTTTTTCAAACTTTCACTACCTTCAGTTACTATTCTCACAAATGTGGAAAAAAAAAAAACACCAGCAAGAGATTAAAAATGCACCAAGAAGATGGTGCATGGGTGAAATGGTGTTGGGAACTCCCTGGGGACTACAAATGTTGTCAAATACAATTAAATAAATCTCTAATGAGAAAATAAATAAATAAAATTTAGTAAGGTGGGGCCTTCCTGGTGGTGCAGTGGGTTAAGCAACACACTATGAAGCAAACTGCAGCCACTACAGCATGAGTTTGATCCCTGCCTCCAGCCAGAAAGGGGACCCACATGGCACAGCAGACCTCTCCTGCCTCACCCGCTGCTCCCCTCAGCAGTGTGTTTCAGTCAGTCTGCCTGTTCTGCTCCCTGTTCAGTCTCTGGTGAATCCTCTCACCTCCCTGGACTCTGGCCTGTACCCCAGCTCTTGTATGTATAAATAAATAAATCTTTTAAAAAAAAATTTAGTAAGGACTCTAAAAAAAAAAATGCACAAAGAAAATAGTATCACTAAAAATACTTTTATTTACACTTTGGTTTTATATTAGTATAAGGTTAAACATAAAAGACTTTCAGTTTTGTATTTTAACCAAATTACTATGAATTTTGAAAATTATAATTTGTTGTAGCATATTTCATGTAAGGCTCTCAACTCTGACTAATTCTTAATAATGCAAATTATACCTGAAACCACTGGTATTATTTATACATAAATGGGGTAACCTTACTATTTGCCTAAGGCCAAAGACTTTCCAGTGTAGAACTTGAAGCTCTTGACTCAAAAGTCAATTCTTTCCATAATGTAGCAGAACATGTTAGAACTCATTTAAGAATACTTGTTCACAGAAACCAGCAATAACATAAAAGGCACATCTTTTGTAGCTTGGAACTCCCTCTATTTCTGTATCTGTGATTTAATCTACTAGATACCAATACCAAGGATACTTTAATAAACTAAAAATAAGCAAACATTTAGAAATCACTTTTTATTTTCACTTATTGTTTTTCACATATATAATGGTCAATAAAATTACTTCAATTTTAACTTGCATTTTACAGAACTGCCTCAAATACTTAATTTGCTCTGACAGGTAAAGCAAAGTGGCAAAGTGAACTAGGAAATGTCCTGAAACAAAAAGTAGTTCATTAAATGTATTATTTTAAAAAATCCAAAGTTCAACATAAGAGAATTCTATCACTTTAAAGAGTACATTATTATTCATTCGGATAGATCTTTTGTTCCTATATAATCAATGCTAACAGAAAAGTATAAAAAATGTCTTAACCACATGGTTTACTAGCTTTACAGAGTTAGTCTGTAAAAACACACTTTTAAATAGCAAAACATACACACACACACACAACCCTTAATGAAGTCTTTTAAAAAACCACTCGAGACAAAAATTCTTTAAAATAATTAAGCACTGTGAGATTAACGCATAAAATCTGTTCTCCCAACTGGGGAGAATTCTGGGCAAAATTATAGGTCCTTATACACCAATAGCAATAATAAAAGGGAATAAATTTACAATTCTGTATAGGTCAAAACATGATGTTTTAAATTATTAAAAAGGAAAATGTTCTTTCATTGGAACTTTCTGATTCACACGTTGATCTGAATTTAGCATATTCCAAAGTTGAGCTATTTAGTATACCATTTGTTACAGCTGCACTTTTATTCTATCATGTCAATCAGAAATCTGAATATATCCTAGAAAAGAATAAACTCTACCCAAGAAGACAGATTGTAATGTATTATTAGATTTTTGGAACCATCCCCACTTCTGTGGTGTCAACAAATGTTTAGGCAGATCCTTTTGAAATCTTTTGCAATTTTCATTAGAAAGGCAATGTTGATAAAAGATTCTTTTTCTTTTATATGAGTTGTAAAAGGAAATTATAGCTATCTGTGTTGGATAATCTTGTGAAAAACTTATGACAACAATCACACACAGAACGCAAAAAATAAAAACACCAGAGGAAAAATAGACAACTTGGCTTTCATTTTACTTGCCAGAGTGTTCAACACACCAAATGAGTAAGAAAAAAATACCAGCTTTAAAATCAAGTAGGCATTTTACTAGGGAACTTTTTTTCCTTGTGTACTGAAGTGGAATAGCAGAATAGATTTTAAATCTATCTTTACCTTATACCAGTAAAGATCAAAAATGAGTCATTTGATCCTTTTGTAAATATTGACAGTAAAATACTGGATATGCTGAATTTAAGCAGATGTCCTCTCCACCTCAAAATAACAGGAAAGGCACCCTTTAAAAAGCTAAATTATAAAAATAAAATGGCAGACAACTACCTGCCTACCAATTTTTTTTTTAACTTCAAGAGCAATCAAGAAATGTTTAGAGTTTTGATTATTGAGGCAAGGTCTCACCTCAAAGTAAATACAACTTTTTCTTAAGAGTATGTAAAGGTCACAGCAAGTGCTTTCCAAATTATTAATGTTTCTCCACCCTGGATACAAACCATGAGAATATGGTTCCATAAAAGCCTGTTACTGGACTAAATCCCTTCTAACATAAGAAACATAAACTTTCAGTCATGTTCAGTGAAAGTTTAAGTGTATATACACCTAAATGGGAGTGGCAGCAGGAAAGGTCCAGGAAATATTCCATGGCAGGAGTGGGTAGTTGGGTAAGGGGGGGTGGAGGGTTGGGGGGAATGGTTGGGAAGCCAACAACAATATAAACTTAAAATCTTTCAGTCCAAGCTTTAAAAACTTAGCTCAATTGAACAAAGCAAGCTACATAAAAAGAAAAATAAAGAAAGGAGGGACGAATTGGGAGGGAGAGAAAGGGGGAGAGAAAAAGGGGGAAGGAGAAAGAGTGATTGATTAAAGAACTTTCACCCTTTTCTTACAGAAAGGAACTGGAGGCTTAGATAACTTGATGAACGGGAGGGTCACGAAACTGTTTTTAAAGCAGAAAGTATAAGTTCTTACATCAGTAAGTTTCACAACGTTGAACACATTCATGTTAAGAATTTCTTCACTCATATATTCAGAAAACTGAGCTTTTCCTCTACAATGGCGAAAAAAATGGGGAAAGGAAGGCGGGCTCTCACCACTCATGTTTTAAGTTCCTGTCTACATTTTAATTCTCCAAGGGAGAACTTCTGGGCTCCTTTCTGTTGCCACGATCTAGGTTACACTGTAGGCAAGTAATCCCTCAATTGGCATGTCTAAGTTCCACTTCAGACAGGCAAAATTCCAGTTGCTAAGGCTCCCCGTGTTGTAAATTGAGACCACTACTAATACTTGATCTTTGGAGGCTGTTACCTGAACGAAAAGCTTCCAGCCCTTAACTGTAAGAGCTGAATGAAAAGGGCCACGAGACTACTACATGTGGATGTTCTCCAGGCACCGGCTGCTTCCAAGCCCTCGTGGCTTTTCCATCAACCGGTCCTGAGCAAGGGAATGAAGGCTTTGACATGACCAAGTCACGCGGCCAGCAGGCTGTCCCCCAGACTCTCACTGAAACAATATAACCCACTCACGGCTTACCTTGTATGACATGCTCTGGTGAGATGGTCTTCTTTTCCGACTTGTTGCAAATCTCATTGGCTTCGGAAGATATAAGGTGAATGAATTCAGTGCAGCAGTTCACCACCAGCTCCCGCGCATCGTTGGCCACTCGGACATTTGGGAGAGTCTCTTTGATCATTTTATTGATAGCAGCTCTGGGTATCGTGAGATCATCATCGTTGCCAGAAGAGGAAGCCATCGTACCTTCCTATCTCTCACGCTCCTACTTTTATAAACTCCCCAGCCCTGGTCCACTACCTCACGAAGATTTTTCAAAAGGCCACCTTCGGAGACCGATCCCGGGGCTGAGAAGAGTGCAGAATATGAAGGTAAGGGGGAAGGAGCTGGCTCGCGAGGGCGGGGAACACCCGTGTGTGTGACTTAGGGTGAGGTTGAGAGAAAAGTCTAGGGGCTGAGGATTCTGGGGACGCACTGCTCAGGTCCAGGAGGGGAGAGCAAGGTGGTGTGGAAATTTGACCACTGGGGAACCACCTTCGTGTCTTCTCAGAGGGGCGGACGCTGTCGCCTAATCAGTTTCCAACGGCGCCGGAGCAAAGGCAATGCCCAGGGACACCGGCCTCGCGGCGGTACCCGGCGGACACCCAGCAGGCTTGGCTCTATAGAGCCGGAGCCCCCGCTGCCGCCGCCGCCAGCAGACGTTGCCGCCGCCTCCGCCAAATCATCCTTCAGACACCCGCGCCGCCGCCTCACAACATGTCGGACGCGACCGCTGCAGCTGCTGAAACCCGGTCGGCCGCCTGGGAACAAGTAAGGGCAGAGCCTGGCACAAGGGGAGAGGTAGTGGCGGCCGCCGCGGCAGTTTAGCCCGAACGCAGATGGTGGAAGTCGAGGCGAGGCAACGGTGGTCCCTCCAGAGCCCGGTGAAGAAGGTTTGCTGGAAGCCTCTCCCGACACCCTCTGCGCGACCGGAAGCTTCGCCACCCCTCCGCTCCCTCCCTTCCAGAGCGACTTCCGGGTGTGGCTGTCGCCCTTCCCCCTACCCGCGCCAGCGGGTAACGCCCATCCTCGCAGCCAACAGCTTCCGCCAGCCGCCTTCCGACACGCGCCCGGGGATCCTGGCCCTTCGCGGGGCTCCAAACTGGGCGGGGATGCGTCTCGTGGTACCGAGTGCCCGGAGCAAGCGCTTGCTCCCGACTCGCGCTAGGGTGCGTGGGTGGACGGGCTGGGCTAAATGGCTTCTGCGGTCGCTCGGCCCACTGGGACTTCGAAACCCTCCCCCAGCCATCATCGGAGACAAAGGAGATCAAGATTGCATTAAAATAACTTTCCTATTCCTTAAAGACCCTGGGTTGGTATACAGAAAGAAGAACGAGGCTCGGACTCGGAGGTGGGACTGGGAAAATCCCACAGAACTCTGTGCGCGCGCGCGCGCGTGTGTAATAATATACGTGTGCGCGCGCCCCCCTTTAGAGCTTTTGATATCTAACAGACGTTTTTCAGATCAACGAGCTCTATGGTCCTCCCATTTTCTGAGAAACGGAACATTAGGAGAAGTAGCATGCCTGCTCAGGCACAACTAATGGCTAAACCGGAAACTAGAAATAAAAATCTAGTGAACTTTCTAAGAGTGTGCAGTGAGCCACGTTAGGAGATTTCCAACTTGGTCATTTTTCATGGCATTTTGCTTTTGGGAGAGGGGAAAAAAAGTAAAAGTATCTTAAGCAACTGATTTTTCGTTCTGAGTAACTAGTAACATCACTGTCCCTCAAACACCAAAAGTGTTACTTTTAAAAACTTCTTGTCCTCATTTGGAAGAAGAGGCTATAAATAGTGGAGTGTTGCAATTTCTAGAAAGTAAACGAGAACATTTAAATCAGCGTGGCAATTTAATCAGATACATTGTTATTGATACACAGCACAGCAACTGGCATATTTGAAATGGTTTTCTTATAAAACGTTTTATTTTTATCTAGAACTCTAGCAGTGGCACCTCAAGTAGGCCCTAGTTATACTATTTTCATTCAGCATTTTCTCCTGCACACTTGCCATTTCTGTGATTTACAAAGTGTAGTTGCTTTGTGAGTGCTACTAAATTTAGTCAGAACAATTTTTGATAAAACTATTTTTTTTCTTCAAAATAGGAATGTAAAACTTTTGGCTTAGATGTTGGCTCTTTATGTAGTGTTTCTTTGTAAGTCAGTTTACTGTTGGTTTAAAGAATTATATTGTCTAAATTTATCTTGGCCTTATCCAGTATATTATTATGAAAAAGCTAGCTAGCAAAAAATGTTGCCAGAGATATCACTGACCCAAATGTTACCATTTCTGAAAAAAATATATAAAATGGTAATTGTTTTTTCATTAAAAAATTATGCTAAGTAGACTTACAAGCTTAAGATCCACCATCTATCAATAGAACACACTTGTTATTCCAGTAATAGTTCATTATTACAAGTTTCTGTAGTAACATAAGCATGGAATGTTTAAGATCCAGGTTGCAGCCTAGATTTCTGACATTAAACAGTTAACTCTGATAGGTATGTTCTGCAGCTGAAATGGAAGTAGAATTTATTTTTTTTTAAAGATTTATTTATTTATGCATACAAGCACTGGGGTACAGGCCAGAGGTGTGGGAGGTGAGAGGATTCACCACAGAGAGTGGGGAGCAGAACAGGCAGATCAACGGAAGTACACTGCTGAGGGGAGCAGCGGGCACAGCAGGAGAGGTCTGCTGCACCATGTGGGTCCCCATGTGGGTCCCCCGCCTGGCTGGCAACAGGGATGGAACTCATGCTGCAGTGGCTGTGGTTTGCTTCATAGTGTGTTGCTTAACCCACTGCGCCACCAGGGAGGCCCGGAAGTAGAATTTAACTCAGCATTCAAAGTCAAATGAAATTATATGTGAAGGCACTAAACATTATCAAGTATTACAGAGATGTTAGTGTTAACATTTTTGTGAGGTCTAGGCAGTTTTCAATAGTAATCTGGGGGGGGGGGAGGGACTGAGGTGATGGTGCACTGGTGAGATGGTGATGGGGAATACATGGGGATTACAATTAATGGCAAGTATATGTAAATTTTAAAATATTTTAATATAAAAAATAAAAATAGTAATCTATACATGAACTTATACAACTTTTATTGTTGTATGATGTATAGAAAGGACTGAGAAAATTAAATATTAACAGTAATGTGAGATCATGAAATATACTAATTTGGACCCCATATTTAGTACCTATATAGTATAATAGATCTCTATTCTAACTAGGCTCTTGAAATTAAGGATAATATCTCCTCTATAAACTTTAAAAGTTTTATCAGAAACTCAAGGAGACCAGCTAAAATATAGTTAAAAAAAGACAAAAAGGTTTTAGCATATATATGAAATAATTTTTCATGTTATCCCAAAATTAATGATATAAAAAATACAACTGTTTTTAAGATGAGTTAGGCTAAGTCTATAGTAATTTTTTTTTAAAAGATTTATTCATGCATACAAGAACTGGGATAAGGTCAGAGATGTGGGGCCATGAGAGGATTCATCAGAGATAAGAGTAGGGAACAGAACAAGCAGATCTACTGAAATGAGGATTAAATACATAAATCTTTAAAAATAAAATAGGCACTCTTTTAATCTCCATTTTACAGATAAGGAAAGTATAGCTTGGGAAAGCTAAATTCCCTGAAGTCAGTATAGCCATGAGGATAGGCTAGTTTATGTTACAAGAACAAATCTTCAAATACCAAAAATGTTATTTCTTGCTCAGATTATCATATAAATAATAATGGATTCATTATGGGTCAGCAAGAGGATTTAACATATAGTTACTCCAGAATCCACTAAAATGTTGAGAAATAATGGAGTCTTGAAATGTAAGGGGTTTTTGTTTGAATGGGTAGAGAGAAAGGAAGAAGCATTTGTGTTCAAAGTAATGACAAATTTGTGGAGACAAAAATTGTTCTGTAAACAGGGAAGTGATTGCCTCAACTGAAGTAAAGCATTTGTGATTCAGTGCTGAGAGAGAAGTGAGAAAGCCAAACACACAGGGCAGCAGAAGTAATAGAAGCTGAGAGACAGAAAAGGAGAGAAGTCAGTCACTTCTACAAGGGCAACAGAAGGGCAAAAAGAGAAACTCTAGGGCCTAAACTGCTAATATCTGAAGCCCAGCAAGAGAATGGGATCTCTAGAGTTTTGATATAGTAGGCCTCCATGAAAGTTTCCTGTACCTCTTTCCTTCCTGTGTATTTTCATAATAGCCATCTAAAAATCCTATTTTTATTCTTTGTTTGCGACCTGAAAGAGCCTCAACTGTGTGTTTGATTCCCATTCTGCCATTTAACTAATCTTGGGCAGGGCATTTAAACTCTCTTAATTTCTCTTATTTATAAAATAAGATACCCATTTCATGGGGTGATTTAAAAATCAAATGAAATAATGTATGAAAAGTATTTAGCTCAGAGCTTAATACCCAGTAAATTGGTGGTAATTATTTTTTAAAAATCTCATTACATTAGGAATGAAATAATAGGAGTGTTGGAAAAAAAGATGAATCTAAAAATTATTTCAGAGTTGAAAGAAGCTTATACAGTTTGGTTCCTAGTCAAGGAAACAGATTAGTCAAATATAATTACAAGATTTTAAACATCAGAAATTGGGATTAGGGAATAAAGGTAATGTCAAAAATAGCAAAATAGAAAGGGAGTAGTTGAGAGAAGATGTGCTTGTTCTTCCAGCTGTTTGGGTTTGCGACAACAGTAGACATTTAAGGAAGTGATTCCTATAGGCAGTAGAAAAGAAGACAAAGGACATCTGACAGGAGCCTTCATTCAACAACTTAGTGTTTATTGTTGTATGATGTATAGAAAGTAAAAATGAATCAAAATCTTTATTGTTTTTAATCTGTTGGGAAAATCAGAATATAAGCTAGATTGAAACAAATACTGTTGCAGGGCCTCTGTGGTGGTGCAGGGGTTAAGGTCTCAGTACTATCAAGCTATTGCCAGTCACTGTGGCCTGAGTTCAATCCCAAGCCAGTGAGGTAGCCCTCCTGTCTGGCCAGCTGCTCCCTTCAGCAGTGTATTTCAGTAGATCCGCCTGTTCTGCTCCCCACTCTGTCTCCGATGAATCCCTTCAACCCCTCTCCCCCATTTCTCTGGTCTACATCCCAGTTCTAGTATGCATAAATAAAAATAAAATTTTAAAAATCAAACAAAATACCGTTGTAGACATAGAAACTAATAATATACCAAGAAAGAGCAACTAACATACCAACAAGGAGGGAGGAAGGCTTTAGGGAGGAATAACATTTTAACTAGCCTTGAAGACTCAGTGGGATTTTGCTAGAGAAGGAAAGAACTGAAGAAGAAACAAAAATACATCAAATGAATTGTAATCATTAAAATAATTATGCATGAATGTGTATGTACTTTCTAATATAGCAAAATACAACATTATTATTAGAACTATAAAAATACATATGCATGTGGATATACGCTGGATAGAAACATGTAAAAATTAACAGGTGTATTGGAACAGAAAGGTTATTGGTAATTACTTTTGATTTTTCCTTAAACATTTGTATTTAAGTTAATCTTTTTAAAATGTCCTATACTTACCTGAAAACAACAGTTAGTGGTAAAAAGAAAGTTGTTTCTACTGATATGTAAATGCGTTTATCCATATTTCACATTCCATTTCATGGTGGAACATTTAAAAGCAGTTCTTGAAACTTAAACCTTTTGTTTAGCTAGCAAAACTCAAGTTAGTGATCCCCAGGTAACATCTACCCACAAATATTGTAATAGATATGCACTGCCACAAAAATACAAGCCATCTCAAAGGTCAATGGATTAAAACAGTCGTTTAATTTTTCTTGGAACCTCTATATATAGTTGGGCAACTCTTCTAGAATTGTCTGGGTTTACTCATTTTGTGAGTCAGCTGTGGGTTGGGTAGGTGCCTCTAAGTTTGTCTGGGATGCTTATGTGTTTGGAGACTAGCTGTCTGTGTCTTAGTTCTAGAAAGACCTTGGCTCTTTTCCATTGTTTTTCAGATTTCCTAGCAGGTAAGGCTGAGCATGTTCTTAGGATGAAGCAGAGACTATTTACTCATGTGTCCATTTATTTTATGGGTATCCTCTGTGGCAAGCATTGTAATAAGGAACTGAAAAAACAAAGTCAAATGGGACGTTGCCCCTACTTTCAAGAAGCTTGCCGTCTTGTGGGAGAGACATGCAGGAAAACCAGAGCCTGTAGTGGAATACAGTTCGTGACATGACTGTAAAATGACAAGCCCTATGGACAGAGCAGGACACGCCAAAGCAAAGTAGTGTAAGTACAGAGTAGTGATGGAAAGTGCCACAGAGGAGAGAGTCCTTGATCAAGAGTAGGAGGAAAGGGATTTCATGCAGATGAACAGCAGAAAGTCATGACATTCTAGGGGAGCTATAGTATTTTGGTGGAGAGTGCAAGAAAAGCAATATATCAATGATCAGGGAGAGATGGCTATTCAGGGATATGTAGTAGTTAAGGTTCTGATTGAAAACAATGCTAGTTAACTAGAGAAATAAGGAATATCTCATAGAATCTTGGGAATTATTCAGTAGGAAGAATCCATAAGCTGTCTGCCCCATCGTTATGCATCTCAGTTCAAAATTTCAATTTCTCAGGAGAGCAAGCCTGTTCAGTCAGTTAGTGTCAGAGTTTGACCCCTATGTCACTCAGCCATTACTAGACTGTGAGTTACCTGTGTTAATGTTTGTTGTTGTCTCCCCCAGCAACCCCACCAGGGAGAGTTGTGACAGTGAGCTCTGTGTGGCTGGCCTATGAGGTATCTGCTGTGTTTTTATTATTTAGTTGCCTCTCTCCACTTGTACTATGACAAAAATACCTCTACCCCATTTAATAGAGCATTTCTAGTATGACAGCCTCTGAATTTGCCCTCCTTCCAAGCTCAAACATACATCCATCTGGTGGAAGAACATCTTGGGTTTATTGTTCTTCTAGTCCTGATCTCTAGGTATAAAATGCCCATTCTGGGCCCTCCCTGGTGGCGCAGTGGGTTGAGCGACGCACAATGAAGCAGACCGCAGCCACTGCAGCACGAGTTCGATCCCTGCTGCCGGCCAGGGTGGGGACCCACATGGCGCAGCAGACCTCTCCTGCCTCGCCCACTGCTCCCCTCAGCAGTGTGTTTCAGTCCATCTGCCTGTTCTGCATCCTGCTGTCTGGTGGATTCTCTCACCACCCCCACACCTCTGGCCTGTACCCCAGTGTTTGCATGCATAAATAAATCTTTAAAAAAAATATAATAAAATGCCCATTCTAGTTCTGGTCCAGTCTTTTCTTAGTGTGCTTCATACAGTCTTGTAACCCAAGGTTTATTTATTTATTTATTTATTTTAAAGATTTATTTGTTTATGCATACAAGCACTGGGGTACAGGCCAGAGGTGTGGGGGGGTAAGAGGATTCACCACAGAGAGCGGGGAACAGAACAGGCAGATCAATGGAAGCACACTGCTGAGGGGAGCAGCGGGCACAGCAGGAGAGGTCTGCTGCACCATGTGGGTCCGCTGCCTGGCCGGCAGCAGGGATCAAACTCGTGCTGCAGTGTCTGCGGCTTGCTTCATAATACGTTGCTTAACCCACTGCGCCACCAGGGAGGCCCCCAGTGTTGTAACCCAAGGTTTAAATGGAAAGTATAATTACTACCAGCACATTCTATAAATAGTTGTTGGGGTAAGGGGCAGCAATGGTTGCGACAGAAAGAAAGGAAGAAGAAAACAGTGATAATTCTTATTTTTTGAAAGAAAAGAGGGGGTAATTTTTTAGTCTCCAGACATTATTGTAATGTATGGCAAGACTATTGATTCCTGTACTGTTAATGAAGCCATAACTATATTATATATTGTATATTACCTATTCTCAATTTTCTTACTTGCAGTTAACATCTCAACTGAGGACTCTGCCTTCTAGGGTGACTTAAGCCTTCATTTCTACAGATCTAAGCCTTGGGCAATGATCAATGTCAATTGCATCAAAGTAAACAGGCAAAACAGACTGGAGAATGCTTCTGAGGTGAAATGACTGGGAACCAGTGACATTGATTAATGACATTTGCTCAATGAATGCTCTTTATTTTACAAAAGACCATTCTTTTGTAAATGGTCTTTTGTAAGACCAGTTGATTTAGATCAAGACTGAAGTGTTAGACTAACTCTTCTACATAGTTATATCCTACTGCCTCAGCACAATTAATGTGGAGATTAAGTGTGGGCACTGGGCCTTCTGTTTTGGATCTTCAATTTTAACTAGCCTTGTGACCACTTACTTAATTCTGAGTTTCAGTCTTTTCCTCTGTAAAAGGTAAATATCCTTTGTGCCTATCATTATTAAATAGGTTTAGAAAATGATGGCTATTATGAACTCAATACAAGTTTACTGAGCATTCTGTGGTGAGTACTGCATGCACTACTGTGTAGAAGATGGCCTTAAATCCTGTGCTCATGGATTGTCTAATAAAATGGACCTGAACTAAGCCTCAAAAAAGGCTAAGATTCTGAAATGAAAATAGCCACGTGTGATCCATTTGACATCTGGGAACATAGTAATAGTGAACTGAAGAGAACAGTTCAGGAAAGAAAACAAACTGGAACAATTAAAAAGTAAAGGGAGGGGCCTCCCCTGGTGGCGCAGTGGGTTAAGCAACGCACTACGAAGCAAATCGCAGCCACTGCAACACGAGTTCGAGTTCGATCCCTGCTGCCGGCCAGGTGGGGGACCCACATGGTGCGGCAGACCTCTCCTGCTGTGCCCGCTGCTCCCCTCAGCAGTGTGCTTCTGTTGATCTGCCTGTTCTGCTCCCAGCTCTCTGTGGTGAATCCTCTCACCCCCCCACACCTCTGGCCTGTGCTCCAGTGCTTGTATGCATAAATAAATAAATCTTTAAAAAAAAAAAAAGTAAAGGGAAAAGACAAGGAAAGGAGTGAGATCAGAAAACTTCCACAAGAAAGAGTATCACTGAGTTTTCGTAAGCCTATTGCATAAAGTACAGGTTTTGCAAGAAAAGTGAAGAGACTTGATCAAGAGATTCTTGTCACAGGATAGGAAGCTAGAGTAAATGAAGTGAGAAAATATTTATGAGAGACCAGTAGAGATGAAGCAGTAGATATTTTCAATAAACTAAAGAAAGCATAATTAAAGGTAAGGAAGTGAGAATGTTAAAAAAAATATATCTTCCAGTACTGTTTTGGAGAACAGCCACACTTTGTAATATGAGCCAAGAGATAAAATCAAATTTGTCTCTCAGGGAAAGGGAAATAAGCCTTTTTTCAGGCTAAATTCCCCTGCCACCTGGCTTGTTTTCTTCACTATAAGTGAGCACTGGGAAAAGAACAAGCTTTAGAGATTCTGTCCAAGCAATCCACAGACCGTTTTCTTGGTAATCACTGTGTAGCTCTTTTTTCAGTCAGGCTCACACACAGAATTTAATCTTGGTTTTAGATAGCAAGTATTATTTGTGACATTTATCAAATGTACCAAAATATTTCCAAGTGTCTTATCAGAATGTTTGCAGGGGAAGAAAGTGAGTTATTGATCCCTGAAGGGAGCTAATGTATAATTCTGCAGATTTACCCTTTTGAGTGTGGTTATGTAATTTGACCTAAATCATTGTCATGGTTATGAACAACATTTACCACAATGAGATAACACATGGATTAATGACCAATTACAGTATTTTCAGGAGCACCTAATGGTAGGTGGCTTAATTATTGTTCAGTTACAAGTAAAATGGTTGAGAAAGCCATTGCTCCCAAGTAAATCCCAGCTCATAGTATTCATCAACAAAACCTGACATCATTACTAAAATTAAGTCAGGTTATTGTTTAGATCAGAGATATGTATCTTTGGGATTTTTTGTGTAAGCAAAAGGAATATCTAAAGCACAGATACAGATCCATTTTTTACACAGATATGTCTATAGCTACACATATGTGTTTGCAATTTCAATTTAAAGGATAGCAAAGTTCATTTCAATTTCTGTGTTGTAATTATGTTGATTATAATGGAAAAACCTGAACAGATACATATAATTTTAAGATCTATGACTGGTTACACACAGTTACCCACATACATGAAATCTCTCATGCATCTCAAACTCATAAATAACATTTAGCTTCTGAATAATTATGACACATCCATACATTTTTGCATATACCACACAATACATTAAGAATATCTTAGTGACTTATGGATAGTAACTGGCTTAATGAGCAAAATATGACCATTAAATGTTATTGCAGCTCATATATATAACAATAAAGCATATAGGTTAGACAATCTAACAACACAAATCTATATTAATAATGACACTGAATAAAAAGATAACATTTCTTGCCTTTAAAAAAGACAGAAATAGATACAGTATTTTTTTGGTTTTGAACTGACATCTCTTCATCTTTCACACAACCGCTGATTGAGAAGGAAATGGTTAGATCTCTCAGGCAACTTTATGTTTTCTCATTAAAATGCAATGCTATTCAGACTCAAATGAACAGATAATAAAAGTGGGATTTCTAATCAGCAAGGGAGGTATAAATTATACAGTATCTGACAGAGACAATGGCCAATTATTTGGTGGAAACAAAAATATAACTTGGGACCTCCCTAGTGGTGCAAGGGGTTAAGGTGCAGGACTCTGCAGCTATCTGCAGCTACTGCAGTACAAGTAAGAGCCCAGCCAGGGAGCTGACCCACATGGCACAGCAGACCTCTCCTGTCTTGCCTGCTGCTCCCCTCAGTAGTGTGTTTCAGTAGATCTTCCTGTTCTGCTTCCCACTCTGTCTCTAGTGAATCCTCTTACCACCCCCCACACCTCTGGCCTGTACCCCAATTCTTGTATGCATAAATAAATAAATCTTAAAAAGAAAAATATAACATGTGCCCAAATAAATATGTGGTAGATGAAAGATTTTAATATAAAAATAAAATCATAAAAGTATAGAAAAGTGGTCATTTTTTTCCTTTTTATTAATGTAACAGTTTATAACACTGTATAGGTTTCCGGTATAATGTTTATATAACTTTGTTTTAGATTTATTTTTATTTATGCAATAAGAATTGTGATGTAGGCCAGAGGTTCAGGAGTGGGGGATAAGAGGATCCACCAGAGACAGACTGGGGAGCACAACAGGCAGATTTACTAAAATACACTGCTAAGGGAAGCAGTGGGTGAGACAGGAAAGGTCTGTGGCACCATGTAGGCCAGCTCCCTGGCTAGGATTTGAACTCAGTCCACAGTGGCTGCTGATAGCTTGATAGCACTGAGACTTTAACTCCTGCGCTACTGGTGAGGCCCCTGCTTATATAATCTTGAAAGTGGAAATTATATTGTATACGAATATGAAGCAAAAGATTGATCTTTTAAATACAGACATAGACATATCCTATTTCATTGCATTTTGTTTTATTTAGCTCCACAGATATTGTGTGTTTTACAAATTGAAGGTTTATGATACCCTGTGATAAGCAAGTCTACTGGCACATTTTTCCAATAGCATGTGACTACTGTATGTCTCTGTGTCACATTTAATTAAGGCACATAAATTGCTTTTTCAGCTATAGTGTGCACTTAATAGACTACAGTTTAGTATAAGCATAACTTTTTTTAGAAAATATTTATTTATACATACAAGAGCTGGGGTACAGGCCAGAGTCCAGGGCAGAGAGAGGATTCACCAGAGACAGAGCAGGGAGCAGAACAGGCAGACTGACTGAAACACACTGCTGAGGGGAGCAGTGGGCGAGGCAAGAGAGGTCTGCTACTCCACGTGGGTCCCCTCCCCAGCTGGAGGCAGGGATCAAACTCATGCTGCAGTGGCTGCGGTTTGCTTCACAGTGCATTACTTAACCCACTGTGCCACCAGGGAGGCCCTAGTATAAGCATAACGTTTGTATGTATTAGGAAACAAAAATATTCATGTAACTCACTTTGTTGCAGTATTCACTTTATTGTGGTGGTCTGGAGCCAAACCCACAATTTCTCCAAGGTATGCTTGCACATAAACAACTAAACAGTGTTTCAGAAATCAAGAAAAAATTAAAGGGCAAAGGGACCAAGTGTTAAGAAGTATAACTAATCCATAGGAAAAAGATATTCAAATAGAAAAATGGGTGAAGGATGTCTGAGGATGTCTGAATAGAAGGGAAAATAAGGGCCAATAAAAGTAAATTAAACGTACAATCAGTATTAAACTGCCATCTGTGTTTATCCTGTTGGTACGGATTATCTTAAAAGATAATATGCAGTGTTAGAGAGGGTATGATATCTGTTGATTGCTCTTTTACAAAATGTTTAATAAGTGCATACCTTTTAGCCAGCAATTTCACTTCAAAATAATGCTAAGGAAATAATTAATGATGTGTGCTACAGTTTTCTTCCCATTCCTACTTTCCTCAAGACCGTCTCTGTCTCTGTTTCCTTTTTCTTTTTTTATTTATGTTTGAAATTGTTGAAAAAGTTAAAATGTCCAACAAAAAGGGGACTATGAAGTATGATAAATTCATTCAACAAAACGTCCACACTATTCAAGCACTAAAAATTGCACTGCAGCAAATTTATTTGAAAATATATTCAAATGTTTTCAAATATTCAAATATTGTTAAACACAAAATATTAGTGTACAGAAAAAAGCATTGTGGGGGAGGGATCTTTCAGTCTCTCTTTCCCATCACCGCACATCAAGGGAGATGACTAGATTGTGAGGTGTTCTTCTTTTTTCCCTCATTATTTTCTAATTTTACTACAATGAACAGGAATTAAAAATTTTTTTTTAGTTATGCTTACAAGAACTGAGATATAGGCCAGAGGCAGGGGGGGTATGAGAGCACTCACCAGAGGCAGAACAGGCAGACGACTGAAATACACTACTGAGGGGAGCAGTGGGCAAGGCAGGAGAGGTCTGTATGCCATGTGGGTCCCCTCCCTGGCCCCAGATAGAACTTGTGCTGCAGTAGCTGCTGATGCTCCACAACGCAGAGCTCAACCCCTTGTGCCACCAGGGAGGTCTGGAATTATGTTTGGATATGCAAAAACATTTTAAAATTAAATATACAATGTTACTTAGTGGGTTGCCCTTTCAAAATATGAATCATTAGCTAGTTTGTGAATTAAATTTTAATTGCAACATCTGGATAACTGTGATGCAAAGGTGAGGGGAAAAATTTGGAATCCTAAAATGTAGATCAGCACATCAACTCATTTTATAAGGTATTACTCACAATCATTCTTTATTGTTGCTATGCACTATTTGTTTTTCTTATAAGAAAGTTTACTTTTATTTAATTCCACTTATAAAATCCCAAATATAATAGGACAAATTAGAAATACATAGAAAACATAATGTATTACAACTAACAAATATAGTAGTTCAAGTGTAACCCAACATTTAAGAACATTCTTTAACTTGTCTAAGTGCATGAATTGCATTTTAAAATGCAATTGACTAAAAGAATAAATGAGGTTAGGAATTTGTGCCTTAAAAAGTTCAGAATATCAAATCAAGAGTAAATAATGATTTCCTCCTTTAAATATAACAAAGATGTGGGGAGGAAGTATAGGCAAGAAGGTTATGTGTTACCATGGGTACAATTAAGTTCTCCAGGGTACAATCCAACTCCACTCCAGCTTCAAGGTTAATGACTCACTAGCTTACAGGGAAGTCAACGAATATTTAAACGCATACCTGCTATCTGCACAAAGTGATTTTTAACACCCAGAGAAGTGCAGAAAAATACGACTCAGACAAATTAAAGAAAACAGTTTAAATTGTTATTAAAAAATTCCAATTGGGGAGCATTTAAGAACATACAAAAACAAATAATTGTTCAGGCCACTCCCAAACTGGATGTACAGATTAAGAATTGATATGAAAATTAAAAATCATTATAAGGCTAAAGTACAAAATACTTCTACCTGTGCTTCAATTATTTTTCAAAAACATTTCTTTAAAATAGCCTTTTAGGTATTCATGTAGTCTGTTAATCTGAGCAATCTAGGGAACCAATAGTCTAATTGGGGAGTCAAGATAGCCATTCATCAATCCATTCCTTTGTTCAGTAAGATTTCTAGAGATCCACTGCATACAGAGTAACATGCTGCATTAACGAATACTTAGAACATGACTTTCAGCCTCAAAAGATCACATTCAGCAGGAGAGAGGTTTTGAAGTGGTTCACTGCTCTAGGCTAATCTCAAAGACCACTGCTCCTTCCAGCAGGACTCTGGCCACCGCCCCTGACAAACAGCAACCCTGGGCGTTCTGCACAGTGACAGATGTGCTTCACTTTTTCACCTCCTTTTTTATCATGGCTGGAAAAAAAGCCTTGGTCCTAAAAACTCCACCCAGAGACGGTCAGGGCAGTGATCAGATTGTCTCTTCAAGAGTTCCAATGTGACTAAGAGGGCAAGTTCATAATTGGTAGGAGAAGCTGAAGTTGAAACTGAAGGAATTCATAAAGACCACTAAACCAAAGTTGTAAGAAAGCAGAAGTTTCATGGTATGTATACAGAGGAGCTGCCTAAGGAGTGAATGGTAGCAGCAGAGGATGGCAGCAGCAGATGAGGGAGGATAAAAGGAGAGAAAAGTGTGTGCTTTCATAGTGAAGGATCAATGAATTGAAACAGAAAAAGGGCCAATGATATGATGCAAGTTTTAGGGCTGTCTTGATTCCTGAATGTTTATTTTATATAGGTCAGTCCTTACCATATGATACTAAGGTAGAAAAAGTAGGATTTAATATTTTATAGACATCTATGAAATAGAAATGGACTAAATAATGGATTAACCTTTGCACAATAAATAACCATAACTGGATAAAATAAAGCAACTGTTTTTCAAACACTGGGCAGTAGACAGCACGGAACTGTGATCCTTGACAGAAGAGGAATAAAGGTGGTGTTAGTCACAGAGCAGTTTAATATTTACAAGCAAAGAAAATATTATTTTTAAGGAACTGTTTCCATGAATCCTTTTAAGATTAACTTTGTTTCTAGAAGTATTTATATATAATCTAGAAGTGCTCAGATGCAGTCCAACACTAGTATATCATGAGAGAGCATTAGTGTGATTTATCACAAGCTTCCACGAGCTAATATAGGAGAGACCTAGTTAACACTGGGCCACTGCAGTAGTATGGGAGTTACTTTTATAAGAATTAGCTCTCTCCATGATATATCGTACAACTAATTTAACTCTCTAGAAATTTACTTACCTATAATCCTACAAAGTATTTACAGATGTTCAACTGCAAGTTCAGGCTTGAAAATAAACAAGAACACTGCAAGTATATAATTAATTTGCATAGGTTAATTATATCCAGAAGTTTAGTGGCTCACTGCAAAGAAATACATGCTGTGGGGCCTCCCTGGTGGCGCAGTGGGTTAAGCAACACACTATGAAGCAAACCGCAGCCACTGCAGCACGAGTTCGATCCCTGCCGCCGGCTAGGGAGGGGACCCACATGGCGCAGCAGACCTCTCCTGTTGTGTCCGCTGCTCCCCTCAGCAGTGTACTTCTGTTGATCTGCCTGTTCTGCTCCCAGCTCTCTGTGGTGAAGCCTCTCACCCCCCACACCTCTGGCCTGTACCCCAGTGCTTGTATGCATAAATAAATAAATCTTTAAAAAAAAAAAAAAAGAAATACATGCTGTGCATTAACACTGAAGGAACTGTAAAGAAGAGTGAGTGACACTAAAACCTATTGCACTTTTACAATGAAGGAACATGTCCTTAATGCAGGTGTAAATAATACTTATTTAAAAATGCAATGGAGGGAACATCATTTTGCTAGGGATGATGCAACTAGTCATAAAGACATGCTAATTATAAAAAACTAACCAGAACTACAGAGTGTCTTACTATTCCTAACAAAAAGAGATACATTAACTCTACTGAGCTATTAAGATACAGGTTGAGGTTCTGTGGCACAGAAGACTTCCCACATAACAAGTGGGAGGGGAGTGCTCCGGGTTACTGAGCTGGTGGGTTTCATGAGGCTGTTGAGAGGTCCAAGATGCTTCAGGCTTTTGAAAGTGCCAACCTCTAGGATGCTGCCCTTATTTACATGATCACGTTGTATGTGAGTCCCTGTTGTGGGAAAGGAGAATGAGGGGCACTGGAGGGCAAGCAGTTTCATGTAAAACATTTGTAAGTTGACTTTGTAAGAACTTTGTTTTGTGGCCACAAATGATGGCAAAGGAAGCCAGAAGATGCAGTCAGGGTGGGCCATCCTTTACTCAGCTAAAACTCAGTTATGATGGAGGGAAGGGAAAATGGATTTGAGGGAGAACTAATTGTCTACTACACTAATGTGTAGGCACAGCCTGCTGGTGGGGGTGGAACTAAATTCATTTTTTGGAAAGAATTTTGACAAGATGTATCAAGAGCCAGGGGAAAATGTCTGTGCTTTGGCTTAAGAGGAACTTATCTTAAGAAAACACGTGTATGAACTTTTAATTATAAGGGTGTCATTGCAGAGAAATGTTATTAGAGGAGTCAAAAACTGTCTCACTGCTTACATGGTGGGATATCTTATACATGTCCCTGGATGCCAGGTGACAGAATCACCACAACTACTGGGGCAGGGACTGTCATGTTTATAGGTCATCATTCCCTCTGTTGCCATCAGGCTCTAACTGCCTGCTATAGGCTCACCCTGCTCTAAGTTTTTACATACATGATTTCATCAGGTTCAGAGAGCTTAAGGACCCTGAGAAAGGTCAAAGAGCGATTAAGTGATGTGGCTAGATTTAAATTTGTTCTGTCCAATTCCTCCTGCTTTATGTGTATTTTCTCACCTGATGGGTGGAGCCCATCACTAAGGAGTGGTGAGGAGACCCAGAGGAACAAGTGCCTCCCAGATGGGCTTGGAGGGACAGAACAGGATTCCACAGGATGTTTATATTGACAAATAGTAGAAAGCAATGTGAGTGATTTTAAGTAGGAAAAGGGGAAATTATCAGAAAGTTGGGGTGTCTCACTGAGTCAAGGACAGGGATGTGAGAAGTCAGACATTTAGAAGGACTGGAGTTAGCACAGGAAGGTCCGCAGAACTCAAAGAACTCATTGTTTCTTACTCCATTGTTTTCCTCAGCATCAGGCTTCCTCAGTTATTCCAGCCACATGGCAGCTGGCAGCCACAACTCCCAAATTTTATAGTTTCAGCCACACGGAAAGACTCGTTCTCTCTTTCTCCTCCCATCCCACTTTCACATTCCCTGGGAAGAGTCTGTTCAGCTTGAGTCAGCAGCCCAGCCCATCCAGAGGGCTGTATAATGTTGTACATAATGAGAGGCCAATTAAAAGGTTCATTGTGAGCCATCAAGA
The DNA here is from genome assembly GCA_019455555.1 of Galemys pyrenaicus. NCBI lineage: Eukaryota > Metazoa > Chordata > Mammalia > Eulipotyphla > Talpidae > Galemys > Galemys pyrenaicus. The sequence goes on from JAGFMF010011858.1 coordinate 4,400,431, forward strand.
TGTTGCAAAATATGTCCACTGCCCAAGAAGAGTGCTATAAATCTTGTGGGTCCTGGAAAAATGATTCTCCTCTCTTGTAGAAGACAAATGAACTGACATGCAGGCAGAAATGCAATTGTCTGCAGTTACACAGACATATTTTTCTTTTAAAGATTTATTTATTTATGCACACAAGAGCTGGGGTACAGGCCAGAGTCGCGGGAGGTGAGAGCATTCACCAGACAGAGCAGGGAGAAGAATAGGCAGATGGACTAAAGTACACTGCTGAGGGGAGCAGCGGACCAGGCAGGAGAGGTCTGCTGTGCCATGTGGGTCCCCTCCCTGGCCGGAGGCAGGGATCGAACTCGTGCTGCAGTGGCTGCGTTTTGCCCCATAGTGCGTTCCTTAACCCACTGCGCCACCAGGGAGGCCCAACAGACGTATTTTTTGATGCATCATTTGACCTTGGAAATCAGACTGAAAGAGTTGAGAGGTATCAGTTTTTTCATTTTTGTGAGTGATAACATTTCCAAGAGATATAAGCAGTTATCTTTCTCTACAAATGAGAATGATGAAATTTATTTCACCACCTTAACATCTTATCCAAAACTGGTTTGATGGTAATAAGTTTAAATGCTTGTAAGTGAGCTGATGGAAATCATGTTTCCCAAGAATTATAGAATGTATCCTGTTATCTTTATTACCATTTATCAACTATAGCCGGGGGTTTGTTTTTTGTGGATTCCCCCCAGAAACAACCGGCACTCTTAGAAAGTATGTTAGTTAAAAATAGCATGGAAGAAAGAGGACAGAAGGGCTGACTCAGGCAGGGGAAAAGCTGGGCTAGCATTCTAGTATTAAAAAGAAAAGTCAGTCCTTTTTTGATATCCAAAAGTATATTTGGAGAATATACATAAATAATTCATTTTGAAAATTACATCACCAAGAAATGGGCTGTGTGGTGTAGAAAGAATGGGCATTAAGTGGTAAAACCTCCAAACCTGGACCACTATAACCCAGAAGGATAGTTAATAGTATTTATTACACAAGAGCTATGTGCAGACATTTCCTGTCAAACTGGTACAAAGGATTTTTCAACTTAAATTCCAATTTGAAGGTAATTTTTCTGGGCCTCCCTGGTGGCACAAAGGATTAAGTTATGAAGCTATCAGCAGCAGCCACTGCAGCATGAGTTTGATCTCTGGCCAGGAAAGTGACCCACATGGTGCAGCAGACCTCTCTTGTCTCACCCACTGCTCCCCTCAGCAGTGTATTTCAGTCTGCCTGGTCTGCTCCCCAGTCTCTCTCTGGTGAATCCTCTCACTGCCCCCTGCTCCTCTGATCTGTACCCCAGTTCCTGTATGCAAAAATAAAGAAATCTTTTTTTAAAAAATAAAAATTATTCTTCTTACACGCAAAGAAGAAAAGTTTAAAAGACTTCCCCTTCTACACACTATAGGAAGAACACTTTCCAGAGAGAGAAACAATAGACTCATCTAAGAATTAGTGGAAGGCCATTTTGCAGAGAAAATTGAATCTTTCTTAACTGCAACACTGATAAGAATTTGGTACAGGGCCTCCATGGTGACGCAGTGGGTTAAGCAACGCACTAGGAAGCAAACCGCAGCCACTGCAGTACGAGTTCAATACCTGCTGCCAGCCAGGGAGGGGACCCACATGGCACAGCAGACCTCTCCTGCCTCGCCCACTGCTCCCCTCAGCAGTGTGTTTCAGTCAGTCTGCCTGTTCTGCTCCCCAGTCTGTCTCTGGTGAATCCTCTCACCCACCTCCCACCTCTGGCCTGTACCCCAGCTCTTATATGCATAAATAAATAAATCCTAAAAAAAAAAAATAATTTGGTACGGAAAGTAAAAGCTGGGGCCTCCCTGGTGGCTCAAGGGGTTAAGTCGCAGCACTATGAAGATATCCACAGCCACTGAAGCACAAGCTTGATCCCTGGCCAGGGAGATGACCCACATGGTTCAGCAAACCTCTTTTGCCTTTCCTGCTGCTCCCGTCAGCAGTGTATTTCAATCAGCCTGTCTGTTCTGCTACCCACTCTGTCTTTGGTGAATCCTCTTATCTCCCCTGCACCTCTGGCCTGTACCCCAGTTCTTATATAAATAAATAAATCTAAAAAACAGAAAGTAAAAGTTAGGTTTCAGTTTAAATGTTCCTTCTCTCAAGAAGACTTTTCTTCTCTTTTGAGACTTAGTCAAAAGCTGCTACTTTGAACTTCTTACTGATTCCAGGGAATATACTTATATTGATACATCTTTATTTACCTAAAGTTCAAATTTAATTTTATCTAACAACTATCTGACCTATATTTTACCTGATAACGCTGTCTGTATTTTTTTTTTAAAGCACCTATCATAATCCATTGTGACTTATTTAAGAGTGAGCTCTATTAGGGTGAGGACTATTTTTATCTGGTTTACTTTGCATCTCTAGGGTCAAGCTTCATACTGATTATATAAGACATTTAATAAAGACATACTAAATGAAAAAAAATTATTGCAAATGAATAGGAAGAAAAGTTACTGCAAGTGAATAGAGTGAGCAAGCATTTTTGTAGATGTTATAAAGACTCACATTCAACAAGGTAAACATCTTAAGGCAGAACACCTTGAAATAAAAACAGAGTGAATTATGCAGGAGAGGAGCAATCAAATTTGATTGATAATAGTAAGAAAAGAAGTTATCATATTAGATTAGACTGGAGATAAGTCCTCATTTTTACTTCTTACAATTGTGGAGAAATAAAGACTCCATCCACATTGCATTTTAGTTATAGTTTGTTGATATAATCTGGGATTATGTTGAAATTAACTTTCTAGTGAATTATTTATAGTTCTCACTCCAGGAGACTTAGCCTAGTTTAGCCATTTCCGGTTTTACTATTTAAAAAGGCCCTCCTGGTATTGTGATATATGAACAGAGGTGGACGAGTCAGACATGCCTAAATGACTACTAAATGTAGTTGGAATTCCACAGCCTGAAATCAGAGCTCTGGGGAGCAGGCTCCATTAAGCTTCAATGTTTCCATGGGCTGTGCTACACATTTCACTTGAAGAAAGCCACTTAGTTCTCAGGCTCTGGGTGAACACGGGAGCCAAATGAACTCCTTATTATTTCTGAAAGATTGTTTTTAGAATATTTACACAGGGCCTGCCTTTGGAGCCATGGGGCTGGGGGTTGGAGCCAAGTATACCACTGGGTCTCGGTGTCTCAAGTTGGGGATGCTGGGCTCTACCCCCACATGGAGTTGGGGGACATCCATAATTCAGATACTCCTGCTGCAGGACTGCAGGGTCTCACCTCCAGAAGCAGAGAGGGACAAACCAATGCCCTGGACACAGTCATCATTTGGGGCAGATCCAGAGCATGCTTGGAACCACAAGAGATAAGACTGCTGGACAAGCTGGTGTGGACGACCTCTCACATGAGCTCCCTCTATAGTATCTGTGGGGGCTGGGGAGAGATGCGTGCAACCTGAATGAAGCTGCCTCATTTTCCAGCTGGGGTAGGAAAACATCAGAGCTGTGACTGGGGCCCAAGACAGGACTGGCATGCATGAAAGGACACGAGAAGAGCTGGACCAATTACCTGCTGGAGTCTGTCCCTACTGACAGTGGCTGGGAGTTGGGTTCCTAACACCAGAATTATAAAACTCAGATGTAGCATCATGTGACAGTTATTGGAATGGATGGGACAATGAGTATGGATGAGAAGGCATAGAACCCAGACACCAGAGAGAGCTGGAGAAAACAGGGTCGCCTTCTATAGCATCAGAAGATCAAAAATCAAGGAGTCTAGAGAACCACTCTATACACCTCCCCACCAAGAGGTTCTTCAACTACTCTGCCTCGCTACCTGCTTCCCAATTGCTCCTGGGGATCTGAGTACCTGGTCTGCTATTGTCCAGGAGTACAGGTCCTCCCCAGGAAAAGGACAAGGCTGATGGGCTGACCATAGATCTAGGGTGTACAGTGATGAAGGAGACTGGATGATGGAGCAAGGGAGAGAGATGCAGGGGAGCAGGGTGGTGGTTAGTGGGTGGGATATTGTTGGGAAGGCCACACCTAAGGGAGCAGGGTGATGGTTAGTGGGTGGGATATTGTTGGGAAGGCCACACCTAAGGGGAATAATTACCATACAGAGAGGGGATTGACAATGTTACAAAATAAAAAAAATAGGGGCCTCCCCTGGTGGCGCAGTGGGTTAAGCAGCGCATTACGAAGCAGATCGCAGCCACTGCAGCGCGAGTTCGATCCCTGCTGCCGGCCAGGGGGGGGACCCACATGGTGTGGCAGACCTCTCCTGCTGTGCCCGCTGCTCCCCTC
>JAGFMF010011858.1:4404811-4426081 GCA_019455555.1 Galemys pyrenaicus
TCCCCGCTCTCTGTGGTGAATCCTCTCACCCCCCTACACCTCTGGCCTGTACCCCAGTGCTTGTATGCATAAATAAATAAATCTTAAAAAAAAGAAAAAAAAAAGAACAAAATAAAAAAAATATTAAAGAAGAGTATTTACACATCATGTAATTCCTGATATTAAACCTTGTTAATGCTGTTCCATCTCCCTAAAAAGAATTTTCCTTTCATCTGTGTTTAAATTAAACTCTCTATTCCATGTCTGCATCTCCCAACTGAATATGTGCCGTGCTCACTGGAGTCAATTTGAATACATCTATCTCAGTGCTACCCACAGCCATCCTTTATTCATTTACTGCCCCTACTCATGCCTTCTCTCCTCAATTTCCAATACCTCTTCCTCATCCTCATTTTCTGTGGATAATCTTGTTTCTTCTTTCACTGCAAAGGGAAAACCATCAAAATCCACCCTCAAAAAGAGAACCTACAATGTTCTTTTTGGGCCTAAGACCTGAACCTTTTCTCTCATTTACCCTTCATTCCAGGTCTTACCAAACTCCTTAGCCAGTTTAGTTCTAATCTGTTGGCTCAAAGTTATCCTAGTATGAGAATACAGAGGGAAGGTAATGGAGAACTGGAAAAAAATAATAATGTGTCTGTAGTTTATTTCAATAGCTAATGTGGTCTCCATGCTCTAAATTTTTCTATCAGTGTTTCCAGGCTACAAGATGGATAGCGCTCTCATTTAGAAACATGGCACAATAATTACTCTCATTCATCCCAATCCTGAACAACCTCAGAGTTCTGACTGATAGGAGGTCAATACAATTGCCTTCTTAGAATTACCTGAGAGCCTCCTTTCAACTTGAAGACACAATATGTTTAGGCAGTCGTTTTAGACTTCCTTTTGCTGGAAGGAAGTTTATTTCCCACAATAAATATATTTAACATCGAGACATAGCACCCATACACATATACAGTCATATATCTGACTAAGACAAGTTTCACTAGACAGTACTGATTTTTACAACAATGTAATGCACTCATTTTCTAAACTATGCTCCAGCTGCTGGTTGTGGCATAGTAAATATATTTCATTAGTCACCAATGAGTCAAATCCAATATTTGGAAAATACTTCATTAAAGGAGTACAAGAAATGTTAATAGACAAAATTTATAAGATTCCATGAACAAATAGATGGATATTTGTTAACCTAGAATCTTCTCAACTATAACCACCCACCTAAAGAAGTGGTGATGTGGTTAGCTGCTTAGCTAAGAATAAATAACCCATGTGACTATTTTTCCATGTAGTAGAAAGCGAAGCCAATGTCAGAACAAGTAAGGTACAGTCATCCAGAGAAAGGGAACCAGTTCCTCCCTATTCTCCTTTTGTTCTCTACCAGCATACACACCACTATTTATAGCAACCTCTGCATTACAGTGGGCTGAAAATAAAGTCCTGGATTGGGGTAAAAATGAGTTGAAATTAGAGGACTTATACATTATTTTTTTTAATCCTAAAATATTGTTCTTTCAACAAGTATTTACTAATTGTCATTATATGCCAGGCATATAATGGAGGTAAGAGGTAGGGACCCAACAGGAAACAAAACAGACTGTACTGATGGTGTTGGGAAGCAAACATTCAAGTTGAGGAGAGAGAGAAGAAACAAACACATAAAACGCAACTAAGTTATGAAGAATATAACGATAAAGAATTATAGAAGTTACCTACTATTCTTATTTTATTAATTATACTACTGCTATAATTTTTACTGTAGGAGGAGTAGCAATCTAACAATTTTCATTACTATGATAAGATGATTAGGGAAGACCCATCTCAAAAGGTGACATTGAACTCACGGCTAGAAAAATTAGTAAGGAGCCAGGAAACAGACTTTTCAGGCAGTGGAACAGCAAGTACAAAGATCCTACCTATTTCAGGAAAGAGCTTGTCAGGTCCTAGCAACTGACAGGACACTGTTACGACTAGAGCAGAGTCATCCCATGGAGAGACTATGAGGTGAGCTGGGATCGGTAAGCAGGTCAGGGTTTTGAGCCCAGAGCATAAAGTTTGGATTCTATTCTTGTCAAGTGGGCAGTCATCAAAAGGACTCAAAGAAGCAAGTAACTAGATAGGCCCTTAAAAGAACATTGGATAGTGTGTGGAGAATGTGTTGAAGGTAGGGAAGAGTAGATGTAGAGAAATTATTTTGGGAGTGTAGGCAAGAGATGAAGGGGGTGATGGAATAGCAAACAACAATACTGTTTTGTTTGCAGCTAATAGTCAATTAGAAGTTCCAATATTGACTTGAAAGTGTTTTCTATTTTGCCTTCAAAGCACACATTTTTCCATTTTTGCTAAATAATTTAATTCCAAGGACTCCAAGTATGTGTGTGTGTGGTGACAGATGTGTGGAAGGGGTGGAGTAAGTTGAGACTAGTGGAAAGAAGAAACTAGTGCCAAGTTGCTGTGCAGAATAAGGAGAGGCAACTGCTGTCACTCCCTTGGAATTCCATCAAGCTTAGGAGAGTGTTAGAAATGCTACATAGACAAGGTCAAAAAGGGAAAAAGAATGATATTACCTATAAGTTCACTTTTAGAAAATATTATTTGCATGAGGGTCTCAAGACCTTAAAGTCTCCTAGAGGAAATAATGTAAGAACATGGGAATGACAGTCAATCAGAATGTCATGATCTTATTACTGGACTACTGTGATTATATAACCCAAACCAAATAAGACATAAGAGATTTTTTTTTCTAAACATCTTCATGGGAAAGCAATGGGGCTGCCTGGGAGAGAAGGAAATAAAATTTCAGGTAGAAAAAAACTAAGATGTGAGCTTAGGACACCAGCTGTCTGCTTGTGAGGAGCTGCTTATTATGACACAAATGCTTCTTTAACTTAAACATTGAGGAGACTTGTTTTAAGTCCTTAACAAAAAGGATAGTGAAACTGAAAAAAAAAAAAAAATTAAAAGATGCCTCTTGGAGGCTTACATTGAGTTACCTGATGCTAATTTACAGCTAAAAAAGCTGTTCTAATCACCAAAAGGAAGTGGGGAGGAATTCTCACAAACTCTCCCATTGGTTTGGAGCAAAGGCCCAGGCAGGAGTGGAGAAGACAGCTGCAGAGGCATGGCGAGAGCCCTGGCAGGTGGCTGATTAAGAGCAGCAAGAAAAAATCCTCCCAGGGCCCATGAGACCACTTGAGGGCCATGAAAGCAAGAGACCCTACAAACTGTACATCCTTAAAAGGAAACCGGAGTAGAACACAGAGCCAAAGAAATACCACTGATCTTGTCATTCACATACTGGAAAGACCCCAACCATGTTCTGGGGAAATGAAAGGTTCATTTGTGGCTTAGATAAGATTGCTGCATCCTGAAAAAAGAGCTGGGGTATCAGCTTTGGAGAGTCACAAGAGTTAATTAAACCAATATTTAGGAGTAGTTTACACCCAGATCTACCTGGAAGCAAGGAAAGAAATCAGGTACTCTTAGCCCCCCAGCCCCCAACTGCTGTTCAACTAGAGAGCAACTGTAGATACACTCAGATTATTTTCATGTTCTTTCCTCCCACACATATGGTTGACCAAATGCTGATAACTCTAAAAATAAACTCCCTAATCAAGAATTCAGATCAGGCACAGGCTGAAAAAGGTTTGAGCAATGTTTAATTTTTTAGAGCTCTTGGTCTGGAGAAACCCATGAGTAAAGGCTTGTTCTTAAAAGCCCTTCTTTGGGTCGGGTGCAAGGGTCCTTCAGAAGCTTACCTGGTTGCATGCCATGTTCACTCTGGTTCTTTAGTTACACTTGTAAACAGCATATAGGTTTTTGAAAAAAGGCATGTCAAAAGCCTCCATGAAGTTACTGATATATCGCATGGAATCACATCTGGCTTTCTGAAATGTCTCAGAAATGAATCACACATGTTGCTTTCTACTTTTGGAGTAGATTAGAACGGACTCAGCATGTCCAGTGGGCTGATCTGGCTTCCGAATAGTGTGTCTGCGAATATGCAGATTTTGCTAAGAAAAATAATTTAAGTGCTTTCATTTGTTAGAAGTAGTTCTTTAATTTTTCTTTTCATCACCTTCAATAAATTCATGTCTAATTCACAGCAACATTTTAGAGGAGAGTATTTGTGAGATAATAAAAATGAACATGAAAAAAGGTTATAGAAGTCATTTTAAGAAAAAATTATTAAAAAGTTGAGTAAGAAAATTAATCGTGGGCCTCCCTGGTGGCACAGTGGGTTGAGCAACGCACTATGAAGCAAACAGCAGCCACTGCAGCACGAGTTCGATCCCTGCTGCCGGCCAGGGAGAGGACCCACATGGCACAGCAGACCTTTCCTGCCTTGCCCGCTGCTCCCCTCAGCAGTGTGTTTCAGTCAGTCTGCCTGTTCTGCTCCCCACTCTGTCTCTGGTGAATCCTCTCAACGCCCTGGACTCTGGCCTGTACCCCAGCTCTTGTATGTATAAATAAATAAATCTTAAAAAAAAAAAAGAAAATTAATCGTGCATCCAGATATATACTGAATAGAACTTTTTGTTCAAATATAGAAAACAATATAACACATATAACAAAAATATACTTATTTGATTCTTGTGAAAGACGTAGACTTTGCTAATGGAAAAGAGAAAAGCATGGCTATAAAACCATGAATTTAATTCTTACAAAACACCTTAATTTTGTTGAAAGGAAACCAAGATGGAAGTATGGATAATATGCATGAAAGTATTTGCTTAAGGACATAATGAAAACCATAAGGAAAGGAAGCATTGACATTTGTGCTTTCCTGAAACTTGTTCCTATGTTGTCAGGGGCAGGGATAGCAGATTCTTTAAAGAGATGAAGAGAAATAACAACAATGGATTAAAGGAAATCAGTTCTAGGTCAGAATTGTAAAAGATGTAAGGTTGTTATTTTTGAAAGTCAATGCTACTTAAAAGTATAAAAAAATCAAATTCTTCCATAAAGTTACTTTTAAAGAAATGTTAGATTCTAAACAACAAAACTATTGGTTAAAAAACAAACGTGAATAGTGAGAGAAGAGTGTAGAAAGATTTATTACTTTCTGACATTCCTATCCCACTTGTTTCTCACTATGAGCTAAACACTTCATGTCCCAATCACAGAGAAGAGGCTTTCCTTCCTCTCCCCATCTTTTCTCAACCTACTTACAGAACAGCCAATTTAATCAAAGATTTACTGCGTATCTATTTGGTAGTCAACATTGTTCCAAAGTAGTGGGAAATCAGCTGTGAATAGACAACAGTAATAGTGCTCCCAAGGGCCTCCCTGGTTAAGTCTCAACACTACCACACTATCACCACTGTGGTATGAGTTCAATCCTTGGATTGGGAGCTAACCCACATGGGGCAGCAGACCTCTACTGTCTCGCCCACTGCTCCCCTTAGCAGTATATTTCAGTAGATCTGCCTGTTCCGCTTCCACTCTGTCTCTGACTTACGAAAAAGGAGCTAAGAGCATACAACAGAGAAAGGAAAGTCTCTGATAAATGGTGATGGAAAAACAAAGCAGATAATCCAGGCAAAAAATGGGCAGAAGAACTAAAGAGATATTTCTCCAAAGAAGAAATGCAAATGGTTAACAGGTTTACAAAAAAAATGCTCAACATCACTTATAATCAGGGAAATGAAAATCAAAACCACAATGAGATACCACCTCACACTGGTGATAATGGCCCATATTAAAAAACTGGGAACAACAAATGTTGGCGAGGATGTGGAGAAAAAGGAACTCTCCTACACTGCTGGTGGGAAAGCAAACTGGTCCAACCACTACAGAAAGCTGTGTAGAGGTTCCTCTACTGAAAATGAAGCTTCCATATGAACCAGTGATTCCACTCCTACAAATATACCCAAAAGACACAAAAACATTAATTCAAAAGGAGACTTGCAACCCTATGTTTATTTTAGCACAACTTACAATAACTAAAACATGAAAACAACCTAAATGCCCAAAAATAGATGATCAAGAGAATGTGGTACATATACACAATGGAATACTTTTCAGCAATCAAAAAAGTAAACTCATGCTATTTGCAACAACATGGATAGAATTAGAAGGGATTGTGCTCAGTGAATAAGTCAGAAGGAAAAGAAAAATATCAGATAATCTATTTCACTTATAGGAGAAATAGAGGGAATCTGAACAAAGGGTCCAAAAAAAAAGAGACAAAACTTGCAGGTAAACTATAGATCTGAAACATATAAGAGAGGAATAGGAGGGAGATAGGTCAAAGTAGGGGCAAAAAGAGCACAAGGGACTGTAGTGATGGTTTGGAGGATGTGGTGGTGAGAGATTTATGGGGACTACACATGAGTGGAGAAATCAGCTATTTTACAAAAATAAACAACAATGTAAGAAAATAAACAAAAAATTAGAAAAAACTCTAAAATTCACATTTATTAAAAAATGTATAAAAAATAAATAAAATAAACAGTGTTGGCGAAACTGGGTAACTATATACAAATAAATGACATTAGACCACTATCTTTTTTAAAGAATGTATTTATTTATGCATACAAGAGCTAGGGTACAGGCCAGAGGTGCAGGAGGTGAGAGGAGTCACCAGAGACAGAGTGGGGAGCAGAACAGGCAGATTGACTGAAGTACACTGTTGAGGGGAGCAGTTGGCAAGGCAGGAGAGGTCAACCACACCATGTGGGTCACCTCCCTGGCCGGGGAGCGAACACCTCCCTGCTGCAGTGGCTGCGATTTGCTTCATAATGTGGTGCATAACCCATAGTGCCATCAGGGAGCACCCCTTAGACCACTATCTTAAACCATAAACAAAAACTAATTCAAAATGGATTAAAAGACTTGAATATAGGGGCCTCCCTGGTGGTGCAGAGGGTTGAGTGCCACACTATGAAGCATCCGCAGCACAGCAGGGCCAGTTCGATCCCCGGCCAGGGAGTGGACCCACATGGCACAATAGACCTCTCCTGCCTTGACCGCTGCTCCCCTCAGCAGTGTCTTTCAGTTGATCTGCCTGTTCTGCTCCCCACTCTGTCTCTGGTAAATCCTCTCACCTCACACGACTCTGGCCTGTACCCCAGCTCTTGTGTGCATAAATAAACAAATCTTAAAAAAAAAAAGACGAATATAAAACCTGAACCCATTAAACACATAGAGGAAAATAGGCAGTAAGCTTTCTGATATCAACCTTAGAGCATCTTTGTGGTTTTATCTCAAACAGTGAAGGAAACAAAAGCAAAAATAAACAAATAGAACATCAAAAAGCTTTTTGCACAGTGTAGAAACCATCACCACAATGGAAAGGCAATTGCTAAATAGGAGAAGATATTTGCATATCCAACAATGAATTAATATTACAACCAAAATTAATATTAATATCCAAAAAAAACTTTTAAAAACTCATACTATCAACAACAAAAACCAAACAACCAATTTAAAATGGGCAGAGAATCTATATAGGTATTTTGCCAAAGATGAGATACAGGTGGCTAACAAATACCAAAAAGATGTTCACCATCACTTACATTAGGGGAATTCAAATCAAACCTACAATGAGCTACCATCTCACACAAGTCAGAAATGTTATTATCAACAAGACAAGAAGCAATGTGTTGGCAAGAATGGGAAGAAAAGGGAATCTTGTGCAGTGCTGGAGGGAATGTGATTTAGCTATTCCATTTGTGCATATTTATCTAATGAATATGATAACAAGACTATGGCACCCTGGTGAATGTTGGATGAACTTAAAAAAGTGTGAAAATAACCCAGAATTTTAGAAGACGCATAGAACCCATGATACTGGTAAAGCTAAAGCATAGTGGAGTTAAATGCCCCTCCACCCCTGATGAAGCAGGAGACCAGAGGCCCTTCCAGACATATCCCGAATCAGGAATGGATTTTGGGAGCCACAGTACTAAGGTTATGAACAAGGCTTTTGAAGGGAGCTGACTCTACCATATACTAGCCATGTGACTTTCATAAATACCTCTAGCCATCTGTTCCCTCACTTGAAAAATGCTTCCATGTAGCACTGTGATTACACTATGGTTGTTATAATCAAATGAGAGACTGCATTAAAATGTTTAGCAATGTTCTTGGCACATGATAAGTCACCAAAATGTGCTTCTCTTAGTTCCAGGAAATCAGTAACAAGCAGTCAGCCACAAGATCAATGGGACCAGTGCTTCAGGCATAAGGAGCAATAAATGCAAAGGCCTGAGACAGAAAGGCATATGGTATTCAATGAGGGCTCCAGAATAGGGTCATGTGATCAGAGAATAGTCAAAAAGGTGATGGTGACAGCAGATGAAGCCAGAAAACTATGCAGATTTCTGAAACCTTGGACAGGAACTCCAGCCTTACTCTAATGGCCATAGAAAATCAGCAGAGGGTTTGAATTAGAGAGGTTAGGGCAGTGATTTCATTTTCTTTTAAAAAGTCCCTCTGCTTTTCTAGTTATGGGCATTCAAATGGTCACTGCAGAGGAGGGTGGCTTGAGCCACAGTGGTAGCAGTCATGGTGGTGAAAAGAGATTAGATTCTGATTTCATGGTGTGGACAGGGCGAACAAAACCTGCTGAGGGATTGGATGGAGGTAGTGAGGGAACTCTAGACAAGGGCAGACCCAAACTGGAGAAGATGAAGGAAAAAATTTTCGAGAGGAACTAACAACTTTGTTTTTTTTATATTTGAGATTCCTAAGAGATACAAATGGAGATGTAAGAAGGCAAGTCAATATTTAGGTGTGGAGATCTGGGGGGAGATCAGGATTAGACATAGTTCTATAGTTCACCAGTATGTACAATGCATTTAAAGTAATGAGATTGGATAAAATTACCTATGGCGTGAGTTTAGTCAGTGCAGGAAAGAAGAGGTCCTAGAGTCCTAAGGACACTTTATATTTAGAGGGTGAGTAAAGGAAGAAGAAACTCCAGTGCTATAAGAGGAAAACTGAGAACATATGGTAACAAAGCCAATAATAGAATGTGATTTAAATAGGAGGAAACGGTCACCTCTACAAGTCCTGCAGAGAGGTCAAATTAGAGAGCACTGAGAACTGACATATTTGACAAGGTGAGGGTACTAGCGACATGTTTAATTAAAGTCATTTCAGCAAATGTGATGCAGATATAATTCTCTTCCTTCCTCTGCTGAACAGAGAATGAAAAGTGAGAGAATGAACAAGAATAGGCAATTCTTGATAAGTTTCATTGTAAAAGTATGCTGAGATAGAGCAAAAACTGGTGAGAATATGGAGCTGAGGGAGTTTGCTTAGGATAATACTAGGGCATGATGCAGAAAAGAGGGCAGATGGCAGGAAAATCCTCAAACAGGCACACATGAGATCCGGAGCCCTAAAGAGGAGAGGACATGCTTCCTTATTGTGAGAGAAGGGAACACACAAATTCAGGGTTCAGTAAGTCGGCAAAGGTAAGCTGGTTGGTGAGGTAAGTATTACCTGATGGCTTCTATTCCTCCAAAGAAATATAAAGTAAGACCACCTGTTGAGAAGGCCAGATGATGAAGTACTAGAGGCTTAAGGAGCATGGACATATGAACTAAACAACTTACAAGGTCAGAGGCAACGTAATATTCATATTTGTAGCCTAGCACATTGTAGACACTGAAAAAGTGAAGTATGAGTGAAGGTAAGAATTAGAAACTTATTTTTTTAAAAAAAGATTTATTTATGCATACAAGAGCTGGGGTACAGGCCAGAGTTGCTGGAGGTGAGAGGATTCACCAGACAGAGTGGGGAGCAGAACAGGCAGACAGACTGAAACACACTGCTGAGGGCAGCAGCAGGTGAGGCAGGAGCGGTCTGCTGTGCCAAGTGGGTCCCCTCCCTGGACGGTGGCAGGGATCGAACTCGTGTTGCAGAGGCTGTGGTTTGCCTCATAGTGCATTGCTTAACCCACTGCACCACCAGGGAGGCCCTAGAAATTTATGTTTAAAATTGTTTTTAGAATTAGAAATTTTTATCTCAATAACAAGAATATGTTTGTAGACTATTTTTACTTGTAAAAAGTATAGTGTTTATTTGAATTCATTTAATAAACTCTTTAGAATACAAGAAGATTTACTCCTGTAAAAGGTCAGTCAGGACAAGATTACTACTTTACAATTTATTTACCAGGCTAACGACTTACGATCCTAATCTTTGCAAGGGTGAGGGGATTCTATATTTTCATCTGTGTATTCTCAGGGCATACATAAAACAGTGCCTGACAAAAAAGAAGTTCACAATAAAACTTTTAAAAAACAAATAAGTTACTACAAACATTAAGAACTTTTAATCTCAAGAGGATTTAGAAACTGAAATTAAACAGTCTCTAAAACAATATAAATACTGCAGGGCTGAAAAGCCATAGCAGATTATAAGGAAACAGGAATATTTTGAAGGAGTCACAATATGCAACTATACAGTTCCATACAATCTTCTCTGTGACATTATTCTAAGAATGACAATGATTTAAAAAGATTTTCAATCTCACCATGCAGTAACTCATATTTGCTTGAATTTAATTTTTTAAAAAATGTTTTATGGTAGTAATAATCGATTTTTCTTGTTCCTGTGCATTATTGTGAAATATATTTCCAGATGCTTTAGAACCACTATTCTTGCTTACTTTCCTCAGGATGACTGAATTCTTTTGTCTGGTTGATGACATGTGACCTTCGCCCATGCCGCTGTGAAATACCAGCACCTAGGGAGGCTTACCCCAGGTAGGCAGATTCTGGCTCTTATGTTAGGCTTCTCTTAGAGAGTTTTGCATAGCATGGTCTCCCCATTTCTTGAAACACTGCTTTCAGGAATAAGGTATTTTAAAAGAGGAATAGAAAAGAGGGGGGAAAATGCTTGGAAATAGCTGAGGAGCGGTGAAGGAAGGTGAAAAACAAAACAGAGAAAGGAAAAGTCTGACCATTTTAAAGTCAGTTAATATAATCACAGCGATTCAATTGAGCCATAAAATAATATAATAAACTTCACCACTGAGGAGAGAAAACATACTAGAGGGACATTTAAAGAAAAGCTGGAAAGGAAACCTAACTCTGAAATTGTCATTTTGCTGTATAGTAAAGCTACTTCTATGCTGGGGAAAATAGAAGTATGACCATAGATATCTCGAGCTTCATGTTTATATATTACTACAAATAACAAAGGAGAGAAAATATAAACATATTTACTAAAATTTTTACCAAAAACACTTTTCTGATTTAGAAATAGTACAGAAGGGTGAAAGTGGAAACATCAGTTATTATGTAGGTGACTCGTGCCCTCTGGTGGCTTCTAAGAGTCCCTACATGTGTATCCACTTTTTTGGGGGAAACAAAATTAACAACTCAGAGAAGTTATAACAGATAGATACCTCAGAGATATAGTGAATATTGAGATACTGTTGTGAACACTTGTTTTCTGGTAAGTTCAATAGCCTAGAAAAACTGACAAATTCTTAGAAATATACAACCTTCCTGACTGAATCAGGAAGAAATAGAAAACCCAAGTAGATCAATTGTAAGCAAGGAAATTAAAAATTAATCAATAGTCTTTCAGAAAACAAAAGCCTAGGACAAATGATTTCACTAGTGAGTTCTACCAGACCTTCAAAGATTAAATAATGCCTATCCTGTTCAAACTATTCAAAAATGTTGAGAAAGAGGGAATGTTTCCAAACTCATTTTATGAGGCCAACTTTACCCTGACAACAAAACCAGACAAACATCACAAAAAACTACACACTAATTTCCCTGATGAACTGCCTGGGGAAAGTGGTTAGCTCAGGATTTGGCAGGGATGTCAAATAAATACTCTATTAATATTTTTTTAAAAAAGTTGAAAAGAACTGGTGAGAGGACATCCTTACCTTGTTTCTAATCTTCAAAGTTATCAGTCTTTCACCATTATACCCTTTATCAGGATAAGAAGTTAATCTTCTAACCCAAATGCCCAAAAGTAGATGACTGGATCAAGAAGATGTGGTGTGTATACACAATGGAATACTATTCAGTAATCAAAAATGATACACTAGGGACATTTATAGAAACATGGATGGAGCTAGAAGGAATTATACTCAGTGAAACAAGTCAGAAGGCAAGAGAAAAATATAGGATGGCTTCACTTTCAGGAGGAATGTGAAAGAACAACAATTACAACTAAAAATAAAAAAGAAGAAAACAAAAAAAACAAGAGAAAGCTCAAGGAAGTGGGCAATTACAACCAAAAACAAACAAACAAACAAAAAACTCAACAAGATCAAAAGGTCAAAGATAAATCAAAGGGAGGGGAGGGCAAAAACGGGGATAAAGGCAAAAAGGGCACAAGGGATTGAGGTGATGGTGCATGGGTGAAATGGTGGTGGGGACTCCCTGGGGTCTACAAATGATGTCAAATACAATTAAAACTAATAAAAAAAAAAGCTTATCTTCCAGTCCTAGATCATTGAGATTTTTTTTAAACTGGGTTTAAGATACACATGACAAAATTAAGCATTTTAGCCATTTTAATTGTACAGCACAGTGATATTAAGTACATTCATTTTGTTGTACAATCATCACTATCAACTCCAGAACATTTTATATTTCCCAAACTGAATCTCTATACCCATTAAAAAATAAGTTTTCATTCCCTTTCTCCCAGTCCAAGTTAAGAATCCTTTTATTTTCTTCTCTACAAATTTGTCTTCTCTCAGTACCTTACATTAGTGGAAAAACATATTTGCCCTTTTTGATTCTGGCTTATTTTACTTAACATAAACCTTGCTGGTTCATCTAAGTTGTAGCACAAATTAGAACATCATTCCTTTTTAAGGCTGAATAATACCCCTTTGTATGTATGAACCATATTTTGTTTATTCACTCGTTCATCAAAGGACACCTGGGTTGCTTCCATCATTTGAATATTATGAATAATCCTGCTGTGAACATAAGTATACAAACACACATGCTCAAATCCCTGCTTTCAGTTCTGATTGATATATACTAAGAAATACATTTGCTGGATAACTTTTTGAGGAACAGCCACACTTTCCATAGCAGCTAAACCATTTTACATTCCCACCAGCAATGTACATGGGTTTCAATTTCTTTACATCTTCACCAACATGTTATTTTCTGCTTTTTGTTTGCTTGCTTGCCTTAAGTATTAGTCATTCCAACGAACATGAACTGGTATTGTGTGTGTGTGTGTGTGTGTGTGTCTGTAATTTTAAGGGTCTATGGTCTACAAGGCAGTTTTATTCTGGATACCCTTATCTTGTGTCCCTTTCTTTGTATAGAACGTGTTTGGGGTTGTTAACCAGAAAAAGGAGATGGATATTGAGGGTTAGGGACTTTGATATAGTAGAGGATGGTTGAATTTGTTTTAGGGAAAATGAAGTACTGGAAATCAGGGAGAAGTTTGTGATGAATTACAGAATAACCAGCAGAGCAGCAAATACAACAATCTGAGAGGTCACTCCTTTTAGCAATGGCCTGATTTGGAATTGAGGGGGAAAAAAGGCTGCCTTTAACCAGGAAAAAACTGGAAATGTTAGTTTAGAGAATGATAGCTAGATTTGAGGAAACTAGAAGAATTCAGGACAAGTCTGGTTATAGGTTATAACAAAACATCAGTGACAACAGATTAGAATCTAATATCTATAAAGGTGCAAATATAATTTCTCTTTCTACAATCATCCTCATTTCTATTAACTATAATTATAGTAGAATTAACTTGTTGGCAAAACAAGTTTCAATAAACTTGATATTTGTATAAATAATGCAAAATTATCCAAACAGTTTCTTCTAAATCTTTTTACTGGTCATCGGATTTTTACCTGGAGTCTTACTACTATGAAAATAAGAATATTTATTAAGTTTCCAAAATTTTGGAGGGATTAGAGAGAAAAAAGTAAATGTTTAATCTTTGTTTACCAAGATATACTATACCAAATTGCTGGAAGTCATAGACAACTTTATGATCTTAAAGATAGCAGACACCTGTATTCTAGAGTACTTGTTAAAATTCTTTCAATGAATTTCCTTGAAGATGAAGCACTTTGTAGGGAAACTCTGCCAAAACAATAACACTGTAAAGTATAAAACTTCATTTTAACTTCAATTTGTACTTCCCTATTGATCAGTGAGCTTCTTTTCATATGCTCATTAGTTATTGTGTATCTTTTTTGGAGAAGTATCTATTCAAATCCTTTGCCCATTTTTTAAAATTGAGTTATTTTGTTACTGAGCTTTAAGTTCTTTATATATTCTGGATATTGATCTCTTATCAAATAATGATTTGCAAATACTTTTTCCTAACATTATTTTTTAAATCAGGAAAGAATGCTGGATTTGTCAAATGTTTTTTCTGCATCTATGATGATCGTGGTTTTTATTCTTTACTTTTTTAATATGATGAATTACACTGATTTTTAAAAAGTTTTAAGATACAGTTCATACAATTTACCCATTATAAGTATATAATTAAACGTTCTATAGCATCAACAAAGTCCTACAAACATTACCATAATTAATTCTAGAACATTTTCATCATTCCAAAGAAACCCTGTACTAGTTATAGTCACTCTTCATTTCCATCTATATTAATAAGCTAGGGCTGCTATAACAAAGAACCACAGACTTGGTGCCTTAAACAACAGAAATTTATTTTCTACAATTCTGTATATTGGAATTTCAAACCTCAGCAAAGTTTGATTTCTGGTGAGATTTCTTTCCTTGGATTGTAGATATCTGGCTGCCTTGGTGCTATGTACTCAAGCAGCCTTTTTAATATGGTATCTTACGGTATCGCCTTTTCTTATAAGGACACCCGTTTTCTAGGTTAGGCTCTAATTCAATCTTAATTACCCCAGATACTGGGGATTAGAGCACCAGCCAATGAATTTTGGGAGGACACAATTCAGCCCGTAACATTTACCCTCTACTCCAGCCTTTAATTAATATCCATTTTGCATGTAAACTATATTCACCCTTTCTGAACAACCTCAAAAGTCTTAATCTATTCCAGCATCAACTCCACCTCCAAGGAATCATTAAACAGCATCTAAATCAGATAGGACACACCTATCTTTTATTCAGCATCAGTGTGTATGAGGCACAATTCCTATTTAGCCGAGAACCTGTGAAACAAGACAAATTATGTGTTTCCAAAATACAAGGGTGGGATTGGCACAGGACAGACATTCCCGTTCCAAAAGGGAAAACTGTAAAAGAATAAAAAGGTCATAGGTTCCCAAGATAGTCTAACCTAGCAAGGCAAGTTCTTTTAGATCTTAGAACTCAAGAAATCATCTTTTAGCACAGCACTAGACTTGGGCTCAGCTCAGAGGAGGAGGCAAAAACCCCATTTCTCTCCAGAAGAGGTTAGACTGTATACTTTCCCAAATGATGCCCAAGGGCATGGCTTCTAATCACATTGTATCATGGACTAGGCTTCTTCCGGGAG
This sequence comes from Galemys pyrenaicus, assembly GCA_019455555.1. Classification (NCBI taxonomy): domain Eukaryota; kingdom Metazoa; phylum Chordata; class Mammalia; order Eulipotyphla; family Talpidae; genus Galemys; species Galemys pyrenaicus. The sequence continues at coordinate 4,420,253 of JAGFMF010011858.1, forward strand.
CCTGAAAGAGCTTTTGGATATCACTTCTGCCTTCTAACTCCCAGTTTGTTTGAAGAGTAAAACCAAGTCTCCAGATTCCTTGGAAGAAGCTAGTTCACATATCTGGCACCCCAACTTTATAGCTGCCAGTGGAGGAACTGGTCCCAAATCACCTACCTCTCAGGCCAATAGGGCTCAGAATTTGCAACTGCCCTGGAACTATATTAAATAAAAGGCTTTTTTACACAAAGACCCCCTACAATTCAATAATAATAAAATGCAAGGAACCCTGAACTGAAAAATAGGTAGTAGATATAGGGAGCAGCTGGGAGAAGGGGTAGTTAAAAAAAAAAAAAAGTGGGAGTACCTCCCATAGCTGTCTTCCTAGGCTCAGTATGGAGAGACTTGGCAAAAAAAAAAAAAAAAAAAGTTCTTGCTGCTTTTTGAAGGTATTTGACTGCGTACTTTCCCAGTTGCTTCCCAATAGTTGGGCTTCTAAACAGTGTGGACTTGAGAGTTGATGGGTCTCATAACTAGTAATCATCTAGGAATATGAAAGAATATGTGAGACTTTCTTGTGCTTTCTACCCCTAGCCCACTGCACTGATAAAGCCAAGTCTGTAGCTTTTTTCTGAAAGTTTAGACAAGTATCTAGCACCCCACCATCTATGACAGCCACCTGATGAAATCAGCTTGTGTGCTGACAGAGCATGGCGTTCAGCATTCCTCAGACAAAAGAACGAAATAAATTTTAAAAAACTGACCCCAATGAAGTGGAAGTAAGTGACATACCTAATAAAGAATTCTAAATAAAGGTTGTAAAGATATTTTCGGAGTTCAGGAGGACAATGCATGAGCAAAGCAAGTATTTCCTTTTTTTCCTTTTCTCTCTTTTGTCACCATCCTTTATAACCACTATGAGGATTCATGGACTGTCAAGCATCTATTTTAAATATTTTTGGGGATCTACAGGAAAATATCTATAAAGTGAGTGAACAGATAGAAAAGAATCTCAGCACACAAGAAAAATATTATAAGAGAACAAATGGAAATTATAGAACCAAAAGGCACAGTATCTGAAATTCAAAATTCCAAGTACCTTAAAAGAATATTAGAAATAATATAAAAAGTCAATTAACTTGAAGTCAGATTAATAGAAAATATCTAGTCTGAAAAAAAGGAAAATGATTGAATAAATAGGGACAGAGGCCCAAAACTTGTGAGACAACATTAAAAGAAAGAGAAAATAGGGCAGGAAAATGTATTTAAAAATAGTGACTGAAAAATATCCAAAATTTGTAGATCCTGTCTGTTCACAAAGCTTAAGCAGGACAAATACAAAGAAAATCATACTTAAGCATATAGTTCTGAAACTGAAAACTAGTGATTGAAAGAAAATCTTAAAAGCAAATGGAGAAAAATTTGCACACAGGGAAGAGTATCCAAAAGAAGAATAAAAAATTTTTGATCAGAAACAGATGAGAAACTTTAAACATAGACACCTCTAGGTTGAAAGATAAAAGGATAAAACGAAGGTATAGCAGGTGAACAGTGAGCATAAAAATGGTTCTAGACTAAATTACACTTCCATAAAAAGGGAGTATTGCCAGAGATAAAGAAGGATGTTTATCTCTGGTGTAGCTCCTTTAAACAACAAGACATATCCTAAATGTGTATATACGGAATAAAAGATTTCAAAACAGGGCCCGCCCTGGTTGGCGCAGTGGGTTAAGCAACGCACTATGAAGCAAACCGCAGCCACTGCAGCACGAGTTCAATCCCTGCCGCCGGCCAGGAAGGGGACCCACATGGCGCAGCAGACCTCTCCTACCTCGCCCGCTGCTGCCCTCAGCAGTGTGTTTCTGTCAATCTGCCTGTTCTGCATCCTGCTCTGTCTGGTGGATTCTCTCACCACCCCCACACTTCTGGCCTGTACCCCAGTGCTTGTATGCATAAATAAATAAATCTTTAAAAAAAAAAAAAGATTTCAAAACACATGAAGCAAAAAAAAAAAAAAAACTAACAGAACTAAAGGGAGAAATAGAAAAACCTACATTTATAGTTTAACCTCCATTTTCTACTGATTTAAATAATAAGAAACCCAAAAATTCAGTAGAGATACAGATTTAAACACATTCAACTAATCTGACTTAATATAATAGTGTCTATTTCACAAGATTATTATGCAGATTAAAAGAGTTAACAAATATAAGGTATTTAGAATAGTGTTTAAAACATGCAACAAAAGCCAGCTATCAGTAAGGCAATTATGAACCTGTGGCAACATAATTTCTAAATTCATATGTTATTTCAAAAATAAAGTATTACTGGAAAAATAAGTGAGTACAGTGTACGACTAAAAATTAAATCATTCATGTACTTATCAAGCATTCTAACAATTTTTACATAGAAAGTAAAGACAAGGAAAGTGGCAAGTTTAAGCCAAAATAATAAACAAAATGAATTATTTTTTTAAAAAAGTATAAGTAAATTTTAGAACAAAAAGCTTTCTTGAAAAATACTGAACTATAAAATTTATTCACAAGCAATAAAATAACAATTTCTAGGAAGTATGAGCTATATCAAATAAGTAAACGCATTACAATACCAAAAATTCCATTTTCATCACATCAACTTCTTCTTTTAATTACAAATTTTCTCCCTGGAATAATGCAAAATAAACAGATTAATATTGAAATATTCTTAGTGATTTTAGCACTAAAGTATACTACAACAACAGGAAGTAAAATTTGTTTTCTTACATTGTTGTTCATTTTTGTACAGTGATTGATTGATTACTCCACTCGGGTAGTCCCATAGTTCTCCCACCATCCTAGCTCCTGAGAACTAGCACCTTAGTCCCTTGTGCTCTTCCCTCCCCTTCCTTTGCTGTATGCCTCAGATCTACGGTCAGCTTACAAGTTTTGTCTTTTTCTTGACCTTCTGTTCAGTTTCACTATATTCCACATATAAATGAAATCATCTAATATTTACCTTTTTCCTTCTGATTTATTTTGCTTAGTAAAATCCCTTCCAGCTCCAATTAAGGAGTAAAATTTAAGGCAAGAGTGGGAAATATTTATTCAATTGAAAAATATGAAACAGTTAAGTCAATAATTAATCACATGAATGTAACATGTTTTAAGGGAGTGCAAAGTTAAATTGATTTTAAACTAAAAAGGCACATAATAAAAAGGTATTTAGACATTGGTGTCACCTTATAGTGCAACTGAAGGCACAATAAGGAAGACAAATGGTTACATGAAAAAGCTGATAAAAAAAGAGACGTGGCAAAAAAGAGAAGTGGCAAAAAATAGAGCAAGAAAGGAAAAGATAACAAACATTTGCACACAGACACAGCATAACAGAAAAATAGAAAAATAGGGGGAATGGTCAAGGAGGTAGTAAACATATAGGTCAAATACTCTTGTCATAGTTGGACTTTACTTGGACCATGAATTTAAAACTGTTTTCAAGTCTCTAGGTATTTACCTGTACTCCTGCTTCATCTTGTTTGTTCTATATTTATTTCCCTACAGCTTATTATCTCATATCTTATTTTTTATCTTATTGTATGGATCACACACCATATTCATAACTACTTTTCCTTTTTTGAAGAAGGCTATCAAGAGTTATCTTAATAAATTGTGAATTAACTAATTAATCAGTATTCATAACATTCTAATCTAAAAATAGGAATTCTTGAAATTGTGTTCAAAATTTTGTGCAGGTGTTATTTTTTGTGAGTTATAAAGCTTCTGTTAGAGTCTGAGAGCAAATAACTGCTGTGTTAAAGACTTTACTGTGAGTAAATTATAAACATAGTTAACCCTTAGCAAATCAGTATTTGGACTATAATATAAGAAAGGGAACTAACACTTATTTTTCTTTTTTAAAGGCACTTTTTTAAAAAAAGATTTATTTACTTATGCATACAAGAGCTGGCATAGAGGCCAGAGTTGCAGAAGGTGAGAGGATTCACCAGAAACAGAGTGGAAAGCAGAACAGGCAGGTCGACTGAAATACACTGCTAAGGGAGGGGAGCAGCCTGTGAGGCAGGAAAGGTCTGCTGCGCTATGTGGGTCCCATCACACAGGGGTAGAACTTTGCTGCTGCTTCACAGTGTGGCACTCAATCCGTTGCACCACCAGGGAGGCCCGGAGCTAACACTTATTAATATACTTCTCATACACCAATTTCTATGTTCTTTCTGGTACCAGTGGACTTAAAGACTTCACATTCCAGAAGAGAGCTAGATTAAGATCAAACTGCTGCCCAAAAAACAATCTAACAATGATGTCCTCTGGCCCTTCCCACTGTTTAAAATAAAAGCTGCAGGGTTTTTACACAAATCAGTAAATTAATTGCTATCCAGATTCAGTTAGTTGGTTTTACAATCTATAGAAGTAAAACTCATACCAAGAGTCAAAACAAATGTAATAGCTGATGACACCTTTAAATAAATTTTTAAACTTTAGCTCTTAACCAAGCCAACAAAAAAGATTTCTTAATGTAGATTAAATTGGAATATAGTAGATAAAGACAATTAGGAAAATTTACTACAGTGAAATGTGGCAGTAAAAGAGCTACCTATATAATAACCATGATGAAAAATCCCCGTGCTTCCCTTCCTTTGGTGTCCTAAACTTGTGCTTATTTCCCTTAAAGGTTAATCCAGGGCTGTTCTGAAGCCTTTGCATGAGCAGCCATCAAACAGGAAGAACAAGTAACCAGGCAAAGGTCAAACACAAGGATACTCTCATTCAGATAAGTTATCTTTGTATCTGATTTAGATATTTGTATTTCTTTATAATATTTCACTTACACAACAGCTTCCTTGTTTTAAAAAGAACTTTAAAATCCTACTTTTAAATCAGAGTAAAGAAACTCATATATTTAGTGGTGGGTGAAGTAAGTTGAGGACCAGAAATAGGCTGATCTCAGGGCTTAGAGATCAAAAGGCTCTAATACCTCTATATAAAATATCTCATGTCAAATTTTACAAAGTGGAACGACTTAAAATGCAACATATATGAAAGTTGTCATTAAGGTAGAAGTGGCCATTAAGGTAAACAACAAATCCATAACAAGACAAAGTTTCTTTCAACAGTAGCAGTCTTAGCTCTGAACTTTCTCACATTGCATTAAAAAACAATGGTGAAGGGCCTCTCTGGTGGCACAGAGGGTTAAGCAACGCACTATGAAGCAAACTGCACTATGAAGCAAACCGCAGCCACTGCAGCACGAGTTCGATCCCTGACCCGGCCAGGGAGGGGACCCACATGGCGCAGTAGACCTCTCCTGCCTCACCCTCTGCTGCCCTCGGCAGTATGTTTTGGTCAGTCTGCCTGTTCTGCTCCTCACTCTGCTCAGGTGAATCCTATCACCTCCCATGACTCTGGCCTGTACCCCAGCTCTTGTATGCATGAATAAATAAATCTTTAAAAAAAAATGGTGAAATTAGAAAAGGAAGAAAAAAAAAAAAGGCTTCACAAAAAGCACTGAGAAGATGTCTTCAGTCACCTTCCCCTTAAAATTAACGTACAGAATGTAAGTAATGGCTATCAGAGAACTGAAGAAAACCCACAGATGAGCTAAGTCAAGTGTGGTCCCAGAGAAGACAATTCCAAGCCAGCCAAAGAGCCAGTCTCTTCTATCCCCGACAAAATTAAGCCAAAACATAATTGAGACTCATAAGCTACAAGCTATGTAACTTCAAGTCATGAATTCGCATGTAAAACTTCAAGTTATGGGGCCTCCCCGGTGGCGCAGTGGGTTAAGCAACACACTATGAGGCAAACCGCAGCCACCGCAGCACGAGTTCGATCCCTGCTGCCGGCCAGGGAGGGG
>JAGFMF010011858.1:4433363-4476699 GCA_019455555.1 Galemys pyrenaicus
GGGGGGACCCACATGGTGTGGCAGACCTCTCCTGCTGTGCCCGCTGCTCCCCTCAGCAGTGTACTTCAGTTGATCTGCCTGTTCTGCTCCCCGCTCTCTCACCCCCCTACACCTCTGGCCTGTACCCCAGTGCTTGTATGCATAAATAAATAAATCTTTAAAAAAAAAATCTTTCTTTAAAAAAAAAAACAAACAAACAAACAAAAAAACTAGCTCTTAACTTGTTCATAGGCTTACTGATGATATAATGATGTCTGGGATTTGCTTCAAAATAATATGCGATATATGTGGCAGCAGAGGGGAGGAAGGGAAGAGAGTGAGGTTAAAGACACGGTGATCATACTCACCATTTTGCCTAGGGCTATCTGGGTTTTAAGCTTGGTTTCCCAGTGTAGCTACTAAAATCACCTCTATTCATTCTCAAAAGTATTTTCTTAGATAAAAGAAGTAGTCAGTATAATTATGGATGAGATCAAATTGGCCACAAGTTGACAATTAATGAAGTTGAATAATAAATATAGGAGAACTTCAACCAATTTCTCTATTTATGACTATATTTAAAATCTTCCACAATAAGTTTTTAGAACTCTCAGTCTCATAAAAAAATGAGTTTTCAATTGTTACTAAGTGACTTTTCTTACATTTCTGAAACCTGAATAGTAAAATTTTAAAAAATTTTTGATTTTTTTTACTACCTATTATTTTAATGCCATATTCTCTCATTGTTATATTAAAAAAAACTTTTTTAAGTACCAAGGAAAAGAAAAGCATATTACACATTTTCATACCATACATGTAAATTATTGAAATCAAATATTAAATAGTAATACTAAAGTCAGCTCTTATAATTCATTTTTTGTATGATCTGTGTAAAAATGATTTTGAGTGACTTACAAAACTAAAAGTAAAAAACTGTGGATAACTACAAATAAAATTAGAATAGAGACCAGGTAATAAAAGTGTAATAAGTAGTAATGACTGTAATGAGTGGCAAAAACTTGAGATAACTAATTATTACTGATTATCATTAAGTTGATCACTTAATATTAAATTATGCTGAATACAATAGCATTTACATTTGTCTCTAAACACTACCGGTTGTATTCTCTTGGCTTGAGAATCGAATTCAACTTGCATATACGTTTTGTTTGACAAATATGCTTTCAAAGAGATCTGAATTCAAATGAATATAAGCAAGACATGGTGACCACAAACTCCACCCATCATTTACAATGATGCTATTAAGCTCTCAGTTCTCTGTCATAGAGAAATGCTTTATTAAAATTCCATAAGTTATTTAGATATTACACCTAAGTTTTTGATAGTATCTTCAAACATATTTCCAAATCTAAAGGTAATTTGGAAAATATCTTCAAACAAGAAATGTTACTCTAATTGATAATACTACCTATTTCTATAAAGGCTCAGGGCATATTGATGGAAAAAACCAAAAGTATCAGCTGCTAGTAGTGCCTCACTATCTAATAAGTAATAGAACAAATGTTAGCAATTAAAAAGCATGATTGAATCATATTCCATGAAACTGCTAATCAATTATAAATACTTTTAACTTGGTTATTTTATAACCAATAATGATGTGCCAGGCTCTGATCTAAGAGCTTTAACTATATTAATCAGCATAGTTGGATGAAATAGGTACTGTTATTATATACATTTCAATAATTTTTTTCTCTTTTTAAAACTTAATTTGTCAACCATTTACATATCCATATAACTTTGGTGTTACATTTTTATATTTCCTTATGTATTATGTCCATTTTATTTATTTTTATTTTTATTATTTTAAAGATTTATTTATACATACAAGAACTGGGGTACAGGCCAGAGGTGGGGGAGGTGAGAGGATTCACCAAAGACAAAGTGGGGAGCAGAACAGGCAGATTAAGTACACAGCTGAGGGGAGCAGCAAGTGAGGCAGGAGAATCCGCTGTGCCATGTGAGTCACCTCCCCAGCCAGTGGCAGGGATCGAACTCAGGCTGCAGTGGCTGCAGTTTGCTTCATAGTGCGTTGCTTAACCCATTAAGGCACCAGGGAGGCCCTACATCCATTTTAGATAGAGATGTTAGGATGCCCATATAAGTGAAATCTGATGAACTGAGATTAGGAACCATACTGCCTGGTTCAGGAATTCAAGCTCTTAAACTATAGTATATTAGTTCACTGGACATGACGAGGAAATTATATTTTTAGGCTACAAGAAATGAAGACTGCAGTGTGTTGTCTTATAATGAACACCCAAGAGCTAGACTTCTATTTTTGTCCTGATAGGTTGACTGATCTATTTTGGCAGGGAGTAATAGAAAAAGTTAAAATTCTCTTTACCTCCATATGATAAGCCTCTTTGAGAGAGTCTACTTCTGCTGACAACTTCTTGATTTCTGCTTGCATTCTTGCTTCTAAATGAGCTTCACGTACATGAGAAGCGCCCAGTTCTTCAGCTAAATGGTTACCGTGAGCTTCCTTAAAAAATGGCATATTGAGTAAAGCTGTAAAATTTGTGGTTTTTATAGCTAAATCAAGGTAGTGCATTTGTGGAAATACTTATATAAACATACATAAACCAAATTACATTAAATGGCACACTTTGAAATCTTGACATTTAAGAATTACTAATGGGAGAGTATTAATATATTGTTTGAAATTATAGTATAATATAATAGAAGGTCACTAACCAATTTTTTTTTTAAAGATTTATTTATTTATGCATACAAGCACTGGGGTACAAGCCAGACATGTGGGGGTGGTGAGAGGATTCACCACAGAGAGTGGGAAGCAGAACAGGCAGATCAACTGAAGTACACTGCTGAGGGGAGCAGCGGGCACAGCAGGAGAGGTCTGCTGGCCCATGTGGGTCCCCTCCGTGGCCGGCAGCAGAGATCGAACTCTTGCTGCAGTGGCTGTGGTTTGCTTCATAGTGCATTGCTTAACCCACTGCGCCACCAGGGAGGCCCCCAATGTTTTCTTTAAAACAAAATAATAACCACAGAATGTTGAACTTTGGCATGGAATAATCTACTCTTAGGAATGCCCAGGTATTTCTCCCCACCAGGTACACTGTTTATCAAGAGTCAGTTGTCCAAGTTATCTAAACTAATTTATGTTAATTGATGAAATTATGTTCATTGATTAAACATGAATGAAAAAGTTTTTCACATGAAAACTAAGCTATATGTTTTCAAATTGCTTGAGTCACAAACATTTGCTATCCAATTAGAAGCACTCAAGATAGTTGTAAAATGTTATGGGAAACCCATAAAAAATATGAGATGCTACAGTCTGATTTATGATTTTTCTTTTATTCTCCTCCCACTGAAAAGAAACCAAACTTCTGGTTTATATAGGAAGACTAAGTGGAACTGTGATCAGATGGCTCTACTGATAAACAAAGAACCAAGATTCAGTCCCAGATTAAAAGATTATTGTATGTTTAGAGGTTTTAATTAAAATGTATTATTTTAAACTGTAATTTTTAATAATTTACTACCTTCACTTACTTTTTCGATGGATGGAGTTTAGCTCATCAGATAAAACCAATTCTTCTATAAACATATAGATATAATTGATAAAGATAGAAATGAGAAAAAAGTAGATAGCTTCCCTTTTCCTAGCAGATGCCCAAATGCCAATATATTCTATGAATAAAAATTCCCAGGGCCTCCCTGGTGATGCAAGGGGTTAAGTAGCACACTGAAGAATCCGCAGCCACTGCATCACCAGTTTAATCCCTAGTCAGGGAGGCAACAACCCATATGGTGCAGCAGACCTCTCCTGTGTAGCCCACTGTTCCCCTCAGCAGTATACTTTGGTCAGTCTGTCTGTTCTGTTCTCCACTCTGTCTCTGGTAAATCCTCTCACCCCCGACATCTCTGGCCTATACCCAAGTTCCTGTATGCATAAATAAATCAATCTTTGAAAAAAAATTCTCTGTAATTTGTAATCCAAATTAAAAATTGTTTGGATAACCAAAATTAACATAAAAATTTACTTTAACTTAAATTCTTTTCTTTTTTAAAGATTTATTAATTTATGCATACAAGAACTGGGATACAGGCCAGAGATGTGGGGAAGGGGTAAGAGGATTCACCAGAGACAGAGTGGAGAATAAACAAGCTAAGGGGAGCAGCAGGTGAGGCAGGAAAGGTCGTCTGTGTCATGTGGGTAGCCCCTGGGGATTGAATTTGTGCTGCAGTAGCTGTGGATGCTTCATAGTGCAATGCTTAACCCCTTGCGCCACCAGAAAGGCCCATTAATTTCTTTTTTTAAACTTAATTCCTTTAAATGAATTAGTAATCATCTAGAAAGCAAAAAAAAAAAAAATCACAAGAATTTTTCTAAAACATTAATACAACTTTCTCAAAGTCTAAGTAATTAGACCAAGTATAGCAATTTAGATATTTTCAAGTCAAGTTGTTACACTTCTAGCATATATGGAGAAATACAATTTATATAGGTACTCTTGCTTTTTATTTTTTAAAAAATATTTATTTAGGGCCTCCCTGGTGGCGCAGTGGGTTAAGCAACGCACTGTGAAGCAAGCCGCAGCCACTGCAGCACGAGTTCGATCCCTGCTGCCGGCCACGGAGGGGACCCACATGGGCCAGCAGACCTCTCCTGCCTGGCCCGCTGCTCCCCTCAGCAGTGTACTTCGGTTGATCTGCCTGTTCTGCTCCCTGCTCTCTGTGGTGAATCCTCTCACCCCCACCCCCCAACACCTCTGACCTGTACCCCAGCTCTTGAATGTATAAATAAATAAATATTTTTTTAAAGATTTATTTATTTATGCATACAAGCACTGGGGTACAGGTCAGAGTCCAGGGAGGTGAGAGGATTCACCAGAGACAGAGCCAGGAGCAGAACAGGCAGACTGACTGAAACACACTGCTGAGGGGAGCAGCAGGCGAGGCAGGAGAGGTCTGCTGCACCATGTGGGTCCCCTCCCTGGCCAGTGGCAGGGATCGAACTCGAGCTGCAGTGGCTGCGGTTTGCTTCATAGTGCGTTGCTTAACCCACTGCGCTACCAGGGAGGTCCATTCTTGCTTTTTAAAAGCACTTTCCTCCCAAAGGATTCTGAACTATAGGCTGCATAACATTTATACATTTTAGATCATTAGTTTTCATTTATAAGAGTAACTACAAATGCAAAAACTTTTACTTGAAAAAGAATTACTAGCTTTATACTTTCTTCAAGTGATAGCTTAAATAAACTAAATTGAAAGTCTCAAAGTATTCTATATAACTAAATTTATTGACACTAATTAGTTTGGCCAAAACTCAGTTCAAAGGGATTTCTTAGTTCTAGTACAAAACTACTCTAAGTGTCACAGTTTGTTTTTTTTTCTCTTAAAAATTTTGGTAAAACATAACACAAAATTTACTACATTAACCATAACCATTTTTAAGTATAAAATTTAATGGCAATAAGCAATTCACGCTATTGCATAACACAGTTAACTTTTGCAAAAACCATGTTATACAGTTCAAGAAAGAAATGTTAAAGTGTTTAAGATTTTCGGTAAGGGAAAATTATTTAGAATAGGGATTACTTTCTCTTTAGAGAGTTGTTTTATTTCTTCCAGTTCACTTGTGAGCCTTTCTATTTCTCTCTGTGCTTGAACTTGTTGACGACGAGCTTCCACCAACTCTGTATGAGAGTTCTGCATCTGCTCTCGGGTTAGCCTCAATTCTTGTTCCAAACCTACTGTCTCCTTGTATTGATTTGTGATATATTGTTCCTGCTCTTTTATAACCTGAAATATACAAAATATTATCAGGTTCCAAGATTAAATGACACAGAAATCTATTTTCAATCTGATTTCTCTTTTAATGTGACTTTTCAAGTCCTAACTAAATCTCTATGAAATTAACACACAATAATTATCACCCACTATGAACCTGATATTCAGAAAATGTTCTTTTCTTTTCCTTATGACAAGAAAATGATAAAAGCACTGTGACTCTGATGTGCATCTACCTCAGTTCCCTTTGTGAGAGTTGCTATGATGGAAGTCAAAGAAGAAAAATATTCACAGGAAAGGCGCCAAAGACATCGCAAGAAAAGTTGTTAAGGAAGATGGACCTAAAAATCGCATCTATGAACTTTGAAAAAAACTGCAACAAACCTGGGAAAAAGTATGAGGAGCAGTTCAAGAACAAACAACAAGGGGATAAAATACCAAAGTACAAATCCCAACAGCCAAATAAATTTAACAAAAAGAGAAAATTCCAGCTGGACAGTAAAAGTGATGTATCGGCAGCCAAGAAACCCAAATGGGATGACTACAAAAAAAAAAGAAGACAGAAATATAGTAGAGCACACAACTCAACGATAAAATCAATTGACACTGTTGTTCATGCAAAACAGATTTGGGAGACCTTAGAAGATCATGAAAAAGAAAAAAAAAAGAGTAAAATTGAGGAGTAATTTGCAGGATGTAATTTAAGGGAAAACTAAAACTACTTGCATTTGTACATTACTCAACTCGTGTGTTCTGTGCTATATTCAGTATGGTAATGACAGAGTAAACAGGCTTTTAAAGAACTGCAAGGTTATTTGACTGAATTCAGTAAAGCTAAATATCCCAGAAATATTGTTAGGCAATTTCTGATACAGGTGACTAAGTCACAGATTGCAGAAATAATGGGACATTTTAAAGGCCACATGAAGCAGCAGCTCCAGTATGAAGAAGCCTTGGCCATCATGGAGTACATGTACAATGACAAAGCCATCTGGAGCAGAGGAACACGCTGACAGAGGAGCTCCACAGGAACACATTTCAACGTTACAAGTCAGCAGGTCACCATACTTAAAGTATTAAGTACTTTAATACTTAAAGTGTTAAAGTATTAACACTCAGAAAAACTAGAATTTATCATAGATGAATGAAATAGATTCTAACTCCAATTGTCCAGAAGGAAGCTGATATTAGAAACTCACTGGTATGTAAATATTCTTGGATATTTTACATTTTACCTCCAAAGCTAAGATCAGAAATAGCAGAAGCCACCTAAGAATCAGTTGTATATCTGTCACCCACACACGATGGTGCCGGAGTAGCCATGTTGCCCAAAGACGTAAAGTCACTATGCAAATGATGAAGATGTATGTAGAAAAGGTGGTTAAAGAGCTAATACTCCCATTTGGTTTTACTGGCAGCATCTGATTGTGTTGATGACACTAAATTTGCAAAGCAGAGAACCGTATCAGAAATTATTAGTTCTCTGCCTAACATAGTAAATGACAAATATGGAAGGAAGGCCCTGTTGTAGTTACTAAATCCCAGAAAGCCAGCATATATGATACAAGGTCATTGAAGTTATGGATAAAGGAGATGGAAATACAGAGTAAGAATGATATAAAATTCCCTAATGAGAGTTTAAAATTCATTTCTACAGGTTTGTTAAACTACCTGTAAGGACATGCCCAAGAGATGTTGCTAGCTAAGTCTGAATGTGTGTTGGTGGTCAACATTATGGTTGCTGCCACTGGACATGTTCAGTCTGGCATGAATGGTAGCATCAGTACGTGAACATGTACAATACCCTAGTGCCCAGGATGATGAGCTTCATGTTGTAGAATATCCTACCAGCCATCTAGTTCTGAAGTAGTTATTCAAGCAAGATAAAAAGATCAAAGAAAATGGAAAAGAATAGAAAATGTTGCAATGAAGAACTTGATGCCCTCAGCTAGCATAAATTGAGGTGCCATTATTCTTTTTAGCCTTCTCCAGAGTTCTGATCGAGAAGTTGCAAACAACTCTCAGTTGGACTGAAGAGTCTTATTCCCACACTGGAAAAAAACAAAAACTCCCAGCAAAGGAACAGAAATGTTATTTGAAAATTTGACTGCATAGGTGGACATAATTATGACCAAGATGGAATCATTTTTCTTGTTTTCACTGTTTCCCAGTGCATTTAAAAAGGGAAAGAGTCCACCTTACTGGTATTATGAATGCTATATATGTGTGTCTTCTTTGTATAAGAACTTAATTTATAAAGTGGTTTCTAAAAATGAAAGTAAAAAACAAAACCCTGAGACTCACTGGTATATTTTGCATGGACTTTGACATGCAAGCTGTATAACCCTTTATCACTGTGAATTTATGTAATATGGCAGAATACTGTATAAAATATAAATACTTTATAATAATATAAAGAAGCTAGTATTTGATTATCCATGTCAAGGATAGAGACTGTATTGTCAGAGATGATCAAAACACACCATTAATCCCCACAGCTGAATTATGAGCATAATCTTACTCTCTATAAAAGTAAAATTTGTCTTAGTGATTGCTACCCCCTCTGAAATACTTTCACATTAATGTTAAATACATGGTGAAGCACTGTTTGTTAAGAAAAAAGTATTAGTGAAAAGTTCACTCTAAAGAGTTGGTGAAATAGGTGAAAAGGTAGGTAATGGCACTTGATTTTATGGCTGACAAAAACAACAACAACACAACCAGTAATAGTCATTAGGACTCTTAGGTCTTGAATGGTAATTCAGGGTCCAACTGGGTTGTATATCAATATAAATCCCATGTAAATCTTTTTAATCAGTCCTTGTAAGGAAGATGACATATTGGATCATTAATCATTTTTTTATACTCTAGGGCCCAAACTTGCTCTCAGAGACTCTGATTGATTTATGTACATATGTCAACAAATATCTATCTATGCTTACTATGTTATATAAGCATTGTTCTAAGTGTTAAGGAGTAACAAAGGAGACAACATAGTTACCTTTCAGAAATTTATATTCTTCTGGAAGAGACAGATAATTAGTCAAACAAAATAAAGAGCTTCACATAAAGTTTTAAAGTTGAACATAGTATTAAGAATAAGTCATATCCATTAGAACTCCTAAAGAAAATTCAATTTTTAAAAAGATAAGTAGGTGGAAAGGGTTCACCAGTCAGCCATATGCAAACTGATATGAAGTCACTGAATTTCATCTGTCAACTAAACTGTAGAATAATGTATAATTATTATGGATTGATTCATTTTTTGAATGAAGTTCCTCAAAGACAAAGAAGTGTATCTTTATAATAACTGTATTTTCAGCTCTATCATATAATAAATTTTCAGTAAATATTTGTTGCTAATATATTGTACATATATTGTGAATTTACCATGCCAGTGCCAAAAGATAATACAAAGATAATTAAGAGGCTGCCCTTCCCTATAATTAGAACATCATTTATACTGCAATGTTCAATTAAAAAATAAATAAAAAGGTCAAAGAAACCAACAATTATCAGGCATAATTATCCTGAAAATACTTCCAGCGTAATTTCTGTATACTAAAACTCAATGGTTAAAAATAGAGTTATATCACTCTTCAGAAAACACTACTTATTCCTTAGGAGGAAAATAATTTACTTACACTTTCCATTTCTTTCATTTTTTGTTGACTTCGTTCAGTTTCTTTTTTTAGTTGACTTATCTCTTGTTCATTCTGTAGTGTTGTAAACTCTTTTTCTCGAAGCTGTTCTTTGGCATTTTGCAATTTTTCACTCAAATTTTCTATCTGAAATGTCACACATTTAGATGGCTATTTGTGAGCACTATTAACATAATTAATGAAAAATAATTCTTTCATTATGATTGCAATTCAAGTAATTACATGTATTTATATATCTAAAATAGGAAAATATAAAAGTGTTTTGTTTTTGACAGAGAGAACCTTTATTACTTTCATCATGACTTGTATGCTCTTTTGCTTTCTTGCCAGATGCCTTTGGAACAGTGGTTTCTACACTGGAGGCTACCCTTCTGAGCTTTTGGAGATGCAGTCTTTTAAGCTTGCAGCTTTCCAGACAAGAATGTTCAGGTCTGGAGCCTTCTTGCCTGCAGTGGTCATCTTTTTTCCTGGAAACTTTGCAGAGCTGCTGCAGCTGCACTTGTGGCAGCAAGTGTTTTTTTGAGAAAAGTTTTCAGAAGAGCTGCTCTGAAGTTTCCTCTGAAGTTTCTTACTTCAAGTTTGATTATTTTGTTCATTTCTTTACCTTCATGACTTGTAACAATCAAAATCCATCATCTTTGCTTCCCTTTTTCTGGCTTCAATTTTCCTGGCCCACCTCATGGACTCCTGTTTTTTAAAATCTGCTTTCTGCCAGACCTGTCAGAAGTACTTCTGGTGGGCAGTGTGTGGGATCTTGATGGTGAAGTCAGTGAGTTTCATGCATTTGCAAGGCATAATCTGCTACCTTACTTGTGTGCAAGAACCATCAACCAAAGTCCTATAATGATCAATAACATCTTCAGTTGTGACCAGTTTTCACAACTGGTAAGAGGCCCAAAGGAAATGTAGGTCATTTGATCAACCTCCACAAAGTGCCTAAATACCACCTTGGTGGTGTTTGGTGAGAAGGAAGCAAAAGTGTGTTTTTCTTAAGACAACCATAATTTAGACATGAACATTAGAATCCCTGTGCCTATTAAGATATGTATATACCTAAAATATATTAAAGAGGTAGAAATCTCAATCACATTTGTATAATAAAGGAAAATTAGGGTATACTGAAATAGCAAATGTTATGTGGTCTTACAAAAAATTATGTAATAAGTATATAGATAAAAAAATAGTGAAAAAGTTCCCTTCCCACTGTATTCCTTCTTTAGAAGCAACCACAGTTAGAAGAATTGCTTGTAAATTATTCCAGAGGTAATATATATATATATTCATGTATATATATATTAAGACAGGTAAATATGGTAAATATGTAGACATACTGAAACAACTCAAAATAACAAGAGGGTAGTCACCAAGGATTGGGGAGTGGAAGAAATGGGAAAATGTTGACTAAAGGGTACAAAGTTTTAATTATGCAGGATGAATAAGTTCTGGTGATTATAGTTAGCAACCTGTAGTTGTTCCTCGTTATCTGCAGGGGATTGGCTTCAGAACTCCTTGCGATACAAAAATTCAGGGATGCTTAGTCCTTATATAAATGGTACATTATTTGCATATAATCAATGTACAGCCTTCCACATACTTTTTTTAAAAAAAGATTTTTATTTATGTATACAAGTTCTGGGGTACAGGCCACAGGTATGGGGGGGGGGTCGGTGAGAGGATTTACCAGAGACAGAGTAGGGACAAGAACAGGCAGATTGACAGAAATACACTGCTTAGGGGAGCAGTAAGCAAGGCAGGAGAGGTCTGCTGCACCATGTGGGTCCCCTCCTTGGCCAGGGATCGAACTCACACTGCAGTGGCTGTGGAAGCTCCACAACGCAGTGCTCAATCCCTTGTACCACCAGAAGGCCCAGCCTTCTATATACCTTAAAAAAATTTCCGGATTACTTATAATAGCTAATACAATATAATAGTTGTTATTATATAATATTTAGGGAACAAAAACAAGAAAAAAAGTCTGTAGAAGTTTAGTACAGATGCAACCATGGTAGTCCTAACCACCAAGTCTGGATTTTTAATCTTTGGTTGGTTGACTCCTTGGATGTGGAGGAATCCACAAATATAGAGGACTGCTGTTCTGTACTGTACACTTAGTATTTGCTAAAATAATAGCTCATAAGAGTTCTCATTCTTGTCCACCAAAAATGTATTAACTATGTGATGTGTTAATTAACTGTCAATTATACTCAAAATGAAAGGAAAACTTAAGAGAAAAACGAGTATAAAAAGAGAGCATAGAAAGATGATTAAATTAATGTATTTTTATCTACTTTAGTTCTGTAAAAATGTCATGTGAATAATGATACAGTCTAGGAGTTTTTTTAAAGCAATTTAAAATATATAATTTTAAATAATTTACCTGTTTGTTGCATTCTTTCAGTTCCAATTCTGATTTTTCCAGCGTACCCTCTAATTTAATTATTTTCTGTTCCATTTCTCCCCTGTGCTCACGAATAGTCATATCTAAATGTGTAACCTAAATACAAAGGTAACATTTAGCTGTTGTTCAATTTTATCCTAATATGAAAAATTCTGTTTTCGGTATTACTTTAGAATTACTTTAAAACTGTTTGTAAATGAAACACATGTCAAAAAATTATTATAGAAACTTAAAGAAAATATGATTATATTTATAACTGATAAATAAAATGATCCAGATTTTATTTTGTTAGCTAAAAACTGTTAAGTACAAAACAATATAAAACTTGTGGGATACAGAGAAAACAGTGTTTAGAGAAAAATTTATAGTACTGAATGCATATCTTGTAAAAGAAGAACTATCTAAACTCAAATCATCTAAGCTTCCACCTTAGAAAATTTTAAAAAAAGATCAAATTAAATCAAAGACAGCAGAAGAAATAATAAAAATTAGGACAGAAATCAGTGAAATTAAAATTGGGAAATCTGTCAAAACTTATATAGTTAGAAATAAATAGGCTGAATAAGATTTAATATATCTATTAAAGAGCAGGAGTATTGATTAATAATTTTCCAAAGCAGAAAGCACCAGGTCAAGATCAGTTCATTGGTGAATTCTTCCAAATATTTAAGGAAATAATTATACCAATTCTTTACAATTGCATTAGGGAGACAGAAGCAGTGGAAATACTTCCTAGTTCATCCTAAAAGGCCAGCATTACCCTAACACCAATACCAGATAAAGACATTATAAGGCAAAAAAAAATTACACAACAATATGTACAGAAATGAACATCGATATAAAAAATTTTTTGAAAGGTATTTTTTTTAAAGATTTATTTTATTTATGCATACAAGAGCAGGGCTAAAGGCCAGAGTCATGGGAGGTGAGAGGATTAACCAGAGAGAGAGTGGAAACAGACCAGGCAGATAGACTAAAATACACTCCTGAGGGGAGCAGCCGGTAGGCAGAAGAGGTTGGTGGCACCATGTGGGTACCCTCCCTGTCCAGGTGTCAAATTCACACTGCTGTGCAGTGGATGCTTCACAGTGCAGTGCTCAACCTGCTGCGCCACCAGGGAGGCCTGATATAAAAATTTTCAACAAAATATTACCAATTCCAACAATGTATTAGAAAGAATTATATGTGACAAATGGGTTTATTCTAGGTATGGAAGGCTGATTCAATATTTGAAAATCAATTAATGTAATCTGCCACATTAACAAGGTAAAGAAGAAAAAACACAAGATCTTATCAATAGATACTAGAAAAACATTTGGTAAACTCCAACATTCATTCATGATAAAAACTCTTAGTAAACTAGGTATAGAGGGAACTTCCTCTACTTGATAAAGAATATCTACAAAACACTAACTGGTAACAGTACACTAACTGATGAACTTGAAGCTTTCCCACTAACAAAATGTATGACAAAAAAAATTCTAGAATAATCAAAGCAATTACAGCATGTTCCAGATTACTACACAAGCCACTGCTTTCTTATATAGTCATGCATCACGTAATGATGGGAATACATTCTGAGATATGTACTGTGAAGCAATTTTGTTGCTTGCGAACATAACAGAGATAGCAATAAATTCTACATCATAGTAGAGTTTAGTTTTTTCAACATTACAAACAACCTTTTGCTTTGGTCATGATAATCACGTGCTGAAAAGGTCATTAAAAGTTAGATCATTAAAAGTTTCATCATATCTGATATAGGCACTTCTCAAATTTCTGTTTATCTCATTACTTTCAATCAAACAGATTCTAACAGTTTCAATCATTTTGTAATTGTTTTTCAAGATTATAGCAACGGTTGAATGGACCACTGAACATAAGTGATTGACAACTAATTCTATCACTGATTTCCCATTTTTATAATCCTTAATCACTTTTAACTTCTTTCCAGTTAGTCATTCGATATATGGAGTTTTACTGGCAACATTAAGAGTGGATTTTGTACACTTAAGGGCTATAATGAACAAAACAAGAGATGAAATCAGGTGCCAGGGAAATTGATGCTATCAAGAGATGTGGTAAATACAAGATATATGAAACTGCTGCCAATATAAAACTCTATGAAATACTACTCAGGTATTTAAGATAAAATAGTGACTGTTGGGACAAAATGATGGATCTTGAGGTGAATATGCTAAGAGAATCAGTCAGTAAATGAAAGACAGTTATTCAGTTTTACTCATATATGTATAATATAAATAGCCAAAGAAAAACTGACAAAATTTAACAAAAGAATTCTTAGACTCTATGAAAAATATATTTGTTACCAGGGAAAGGAGCAGGGAAGAGGGGAGGGAAGATAATAAGGTACTGGTTGTGGACCTTTGGGGAACAATGAGTAAAACATGTGCACAATGGAGGTATGAGGTCATACCCCCAAAATTATTCAGTTATGTAAATGAGTGACAAATCAATAAAATTTGAAAAAAGAAAGGAGCCAATCTAAAAAGCAACATACTGTATGATTCCAACTATATGACATTCTGGAAAAGGTAAAAACTATAGACAATAAAAAGATCAGTGGTTGCCAGGGTTGGGGAGAAAACAGGAAGAGCTGAATAGGCAGAGCACAAAGGATTTTTAGAGCAGTAAAAAAATCCAAGAATGACACCATAACAAGGGATATATGTCATTATACACTTGTCCAAACCCACAGAAATTACATCACCAAGAGTGAAAGGTAATGTATACTATGGACTTTGATAATTATAATGTAAGTTCATCAATTGCAAGAAATGTATCACTCTAGTGGGAGCGGTAGCTATGGGGAAGACTATGCATTTGTGGGTGCCAGGAGTATTTGGGAAATGTCTGTACCTTATTTTTGCTATGAATCTAAAATGCTCTAAGAAAATAACAACACTACAAAATACTGCCTTCTGAATATGTTTCTCCTCCAATTAATGCTAGATAGACAATAACTACTTTAATCCCACTTTCATCTAATGTACAAAAATATAAAAGATTAAAAAGTTTAAGATACTAAGCTAACTTTTATTCTTAAAAATCCATTTACTGTATGGCCTCCCTGGTGGCGCACTGGGTTAAGCAACTCACTATTTAGCAGACTGCAGCACAAGTTCGATCCCTGCTGCCGGCTGGGGAGGTGACCCACATGGCAAGGCAGACCTCTCCTGCCTTGCCCACCTGCTGCTCCCCTCAGCAGTGTATTTCAGTAAATCTGCCTGTTCTGCTCCCCACTCTGTCTCTGGTGGATCCTCTCACCTCCCACAACTCTGGCCTGTACCCCAGTTCTTGTATGCATAAATAAATAAATCTTAAAAAAAATCCATTTACTGTAAAAACACCATGATGATATATTTCTAATTTTTAAAAAACTATGCTATGAAATTTCTATTGTATCAAAAATTGGTGAGCTCTGAAAACACCGTGTGATCATATTTTAAGTAAAATTTCATTAAAATATAACTAGAAAACTAACTTGAGCTGCTCTTTGCTTTAGTTCCCAGTTTCTTTCCTTAAGTGCCTGGTCCATTTCAAGAAGTTCTTGCCTTTTGTCTTCAATCTCCATTTTGCATTCTCTGCAATTTATCGAAGGAAAAAGAACAAAGCAAATAATATAGAACATTAGAGGTTTTTTCATTTTTAACAAAACTCATTAATATTTTAAAAGAGATTTCTATCTTTCTAAATTTCTTTTCTTTTTTTTTAAAAGATTTTATTTATTTTTGCTTAGGAGAACTTTTATTTATTTTTGCTTAGGAGAACTGGGGTGTAGGCCAGAGGTATGGAGTGGGGAGAGGGAGAGTAAGAGGATTCACCAAAGACAGAGTGAGGAGCAGAACAGGCAGATTTACTGAAATACACTACTAAGAGCAGCAGCGGGTGAAACAAGAGGGGTCTGCTGTGCCATCTGGGTTAGCTCCCTGGCTGGGGATTGAACTCAGGCCACAGTAGAGGAACAATGGGTCATTTCAGTGGTAGCATTTTGTTGGTAGCATTGAGATTTAACCCCTACACTACCACTGGGAATATTACAGTTTAAAAAAATTAAGATAATTGGGTTATTTCCTGTGTATCCTGGACATCTACAATTCAACAACAAACTTTACTGTATGACCAAAGCCCTCATAGTAATAAGGGGAAATATCTGTAATTGTGATATTTCTTATTATTTAAATTCACCTAAGTTCAGCTGTGAGATCTTTTATGGTAGTATATTTTTCCTCTAATGATAATTGGGCCTTTTGTAGTACATCTCTCAATTCTTGCAGTTGTCTTAGAGTACTTTTTAATTCTCCATGAGCATTCTGTAGTTCTGTCTCTAATGCTTCCCGTTTCTGCAAGGCTTCTGTTAGCTCAGTTTCAGTGTGGTGCTGTAACTTTTCAAACTCTTTCACTATTAAGAAGAGAGAATAATTTTAGAACTATATATATAATATATAAATCATTTGTTATTAAGACTTTGTATATAATTATAGTTAAGAATATTCAATTCTAGTCATTGAAGAGGCAAAATACTTATTGTCCCTTCCAGCCCCATCACTCCAAATTCTTACTTTATTCTATTTCTTTAAATATAAATAAGCAGCTAAGATCAGCTACCCTGTTGCTTACCATTACTTGTTTTCTTATCTAGTTCTGTTTTTGTCTGTTCTAAGATCATGTCTAACTGATCAATATGTATCGCTTTATTTTCTCCATCCCGTTTTAGGTGCATTATTTCTTTTTCCATTTTAGACAGTTCTTCTTTATACTGATCCATCTCAAGTTTTACTTGCCTAATTAAAAACAAAAAAATAAGTAAATGATAGTTTGTAAACTTGAAAACAAACTGACATGTCTCTAACCAAAAAAGTCTACAAGTCATGTAAGTATCAGCAAAATGTCTAGTCAGAATCTGAAATCATTATGTTGTTTAAATTGCTCCAATTAAATATTGTAATTCTGCACCAAGTACATACAAGTAAGTACAACTGTACTTCCTAATAACACTTAGGAAAGCTAGCATTCCTTTCAATCTAACCAGAGTTAACTTTTGTGAATTTTTGTATATACTGAGATCACAGACAGGTATCTTGTTTATAAGTAATTTCTATTATCTACAACACAGAAGATAAATAAAGGTAAGCAAGAAAAATATTCACCAGATAGACCATATCTCTCATGTGAGAACGAATTCATAATTTCTACTCAGACTTTTACTATTATATTTTTTTAGCTTTGAAAGGGACTAGATAGTCTTTTCTTTAAAAAAAAGTATTATTTTCATTTATGCATATAAGAACTTGGGTGTAGACCAGAGGTGTGGAGGGGAAATGGTATGAGAGGATTCACCAGAGACAGGGTGGGGGGCAGAACAGGCAAATCTACTGAAATACACTGCTCAGGGGAGCAGTGGGTGAGACAAAAAAGGTCTGCTGTGCCATGTGGGTTAGCTCCCTGGCCAGAGATTGAACTCATGCTGCAGTAGCTGGCTATAGCTTGATAGTGCTGAGACCTTAACCCCGCACTACGAGGGAGGCCTAGGACTAGATAGTCTTAAACTAATGTAACTTCCTTACTTATTTTTTATTTTTATTTTTTTTTTAAAGATTTATTTATTATTTATGCATAAAGCACTGGGGGTACAGGTCAGAGGTGGGGGGGGTGAGAGGATTCACCACAGAGAGCGGGGAGCAGAACAGGCAGATCAACGGAAGTACACTGCTGAGGGAGCAGCGGGCACAGCAGGAGAGGTCTGCTGACCATGTGGGTCCCCCTCCTCGGCCGGCAGCAGGGATCGAACTCGTGCTGCAGTGCGTTGCTTTGCTTCATAGTGCGTTGCTTAACCCACTGCGCCACCAGGGAGGCCCTCCTTACTTATTTTTTAAAGGGATTTATTTATTTATGCATACCAGAACTGGGGTACAGGTCAGGGGGTACTGGGGGGTGTGGTGGTGGTGAGAGGAGTCGCCAGAGATAGAGTGGAGAGCAGAACAGGCAGATCAACTGAAACACACTACTGAGGGGAGCAAGGAGGAGGGACAGGAGAGGTCTGCCACGCCATGTGGGTCACCCCCCTGACCAGGGATCAAACTCCATATTATAGCTTCATAGTGCTGTGCCTTAACCCCCTGTGCCACCAGGAAGGCTCCAATTTCCTTACTTTAAAGATGAGAAAGCTGGGAGATTAGGTTAATTTTCTGGTATAATACAAATAGTTATTAATGATGAGAGGGTGAGGTTTACTTTCAGTCAGTACTGAGTTTATTCCAATATGAAAAGTCTTCTACCTGTAGACAAACAACATAGTGAGAAGAAGCTTTATGCTCACTTGCTGGTAATTTGCAGATGATAACCACTAATGCCATCCTCAATTGTAAGGGAAGCTGATATTCCTTTATGTCGATCTTTGCTGTTCTTTTAGTCTTTGACATTTTGTAAATTGAGTTTATAAGTTTCTTTCTAAATGCAACTTAAGCAAATTTGGATTTGTTTAAGAGGTTTTATCTGACATTCACGAGTAA
Source organism: Galemys pyrenaicus (assembly GCA_019455555.1). NCBI lineage: Eukaryota > Metazoa > Chordata > Mammalia > Eulipotyphla > Talpidae > Galemys > Galemys pyrenaicus. Next base: position 4,451,714 of record JAGFMF010011858.1, read on the forward strand.
ACCTAAGGGAAACTTTAAAATCCCTGAAACACTGTGTAAATTTATGCATATGTATATACAGCTATATCTAGAAAATAGCCCACAGCTTTTGATCATAACTTCAAATATGTCAATGCAAAATAGGACAGTTGCCTATACTACAGGAAGTTCCATAATCAAGACCAGAGAAGCACTCCACACACACACCTGACCTACATGAGGTTCCCAAACGGCTCTGCCTTGCTGCCTGCCTCACAGTTAGTTGCTCCTGGGATTTGAGCATCATGGTTTGCTGTGGTCCAGAAACCCAGGTCCTTGCCCAGGAAAAGGACAAGTTCCTGGAAGAAGGGTTGACCATTCTTCCACGTCTTGCAACAAGGGAGGAGTGAGAGTGATCAGAACAGGGGAGAGAGACATGCGGGAGCTGGGTGGTATGTGGGTAGATTATTGGTGGGGAGGGCTGCATCTAATGGGAACAATAACTATAGAAAGATGACCCACAGGGCCTGCCTGGTGGCGCAAAGCATTAAGGTGCAGCATGATGAAGCTATCAGCAGCCACTGAATCACAAGTTCAATCCCCAGCCAGGTTGGTGACCCACATGGCACAACAGACCTCTTTTGCTCCCCTCAGCAGTGTATTTCAGTTGATCTGCCTGTTCTGTTCCCCACTCTGTCTCTGATGAATCCTCTCACCCCCTGCACCTCTGGCCCGTACCCCAGTTCTGGTATGTATAAATAAATAAATCTTTTAAAAAAAAATAAAAGATGGCCCACAATGTAAGAAAATAAATATATTAGAAAACAAAGAAACAACAACAATAAAAAACAAGTGTGTCAATGGTCCAACAAAGTTAAGAATAAATTAGACAAGTGTAAAGAACCTTCTGACATTTCTAAAATCCTAGGTATATGACTGTTAGTTTGGCTATTCTTATATTAAATATAAAAAATGGTTAGAAAAGATTAAAAAGTGGTTGGCATACAGTTTAAGAGCTGACACCTTGTCAGCAAATGTGATGGGAAAAAAAATGATAAAAACAGGGATTTAAAAGGCACTGTAGCCCACAGACTTTAATCAAAATACAAACAACTCTATACCCTTAAGGTTTGATTAGGCACCACACTGATATATGTAATGATAATCCTGAAACATCCAAACTTTTTTTGCTTTTTTTTTTAAAGTTTCAGTACTTTGTAAAGAGAAATTACACCCTCTTTCTTCATGAACAGCTACTCATTCTTTTCTGATGCTGAGTAAATGAGGCATTAGCAACTATAATATTTAAAGGTTTTTAAAAAGTAACTGTTTTACAAATAATCCAATACTAAATATTTCCCCATAACATTCAACATTTTACAACAGAGTTTAAACCCACCAGTTTTTCAATAAATGCTTCACATTCTTATCACAGAGTTGTTGAGGTCAATCAAGTCTGGGGTTGGAAACAGGGCCAAAAGAATACTAAATTACCCAAAACTAATACTAAACTTTTAGAACAAGGCAGCTTAGACTCTCCAGTGTATTTAAATGTAAGAAAGAAATTTAAAATGGCTATAGAAGCAATCTGAGAACTCTAACAAGAGCTATATGAGCTTATATGCAGTGACATTTATGTGTAATAGCAGAACTTTTAATAGCTGTATAACAGGGGAAAAAAACTAGATGGTTTGAAAGCTCATCTAAATTGTTCATCTCTAACTTCTTTGAGTTTCAGATGCTTAATTTTAAAAACAGAAATAACCCCATGTCATAGAAATGTCTTGAAGATTGGATTACTATGACTAATTAGTTCACTGCCTGGCACATATAAGGTGTTCAATAAATCAGTTTCCTTTCTTTCAAACTGAACATAATTTAAAAATACATCCTGTAAAATACACAGATATATTTTAATTCTAATACAATTTGGGAGCGAAAGTGTTTTATAAACTGTAGTTCCAGAAGTGAAAAAAGCAGTAACAAGAACAGAGCAAAATAAAAAACACTATTTCATGAAGAGATTTCTTAGAACTAGGGTAAATCTTTCTTTAAAATTTTTGGTCATGCACATCATAAGTTTCCTACTAGTATTTAGGACTTTTCCTACTGAATGTACCTACTAGCTATAATCAATAGTTTTATTGTTGTTTTTGATCAAGAAGTGAAAGGGTGGGGATAAAAAAGGAAGAAGCAATTGCTTCAATTTTCTCAGTAAAACAGAAAGCAAGATCATCAATGAGAGGGATGATGGGGAGAGGTGGCAGAATGTGTGAAAGAAGAGGCAAAGATATAAGTGTCTTCTTTAAGAGTAATATTGTGACTGTTTGGCAGCAGTAAGTGAACACTTAAAGTTGAAGTTACTAATTTAAACTGAGATTGGTAAACATGGCTTTTTTCTTCAGCCTCCATAAGGGTGCAAGCATGGAGAAGTCTGAGTTGGATTTATAATGCTATATGACATAAAATTAAAAGATAAAGAAGTATGGGTATATGTAAATCAGTGAGTTAAATAATTATGTAGAATTTAAGTTGGCTAAAATGAGGAGGGCATCAGAGAATGAGACAGTGATGGAATCTCTTGATTAGTGGTCTGGGTTAGATAAAAGAATTGTTGAATGGGGGTATTAAATGGAACGAGGTAATAATATTGGGCCAGATGCATAATTCAAATTATTCATTTTACCTGGCAGTACCAGTAAGCTCAATAACTTTTTGCCTCTTCAAATCTGCTTCATGTGTAGCTGCTTCACATTTCTCCTCCATTGTTCTGAGCTTTTCAGCTGAAATTTCTCTTTGTTTTTGGAGTTCTTGTTCCAGTTTTGATACCTTAAAAAGCAGTTTTCACATATTTTAAATTTAGTCGCAGTCAATAATCATTAGAAGAAAAATATTTATATGAAGTATTTAGCCTAGCCTAGCATTCAGTTACAAGACATATTGTAAAAATCAAAATATAGACCAGGAAATGATTTTTTAGAAATATAAAGCAAGACATAAATTTTTGTAATATAGTAAATATACTTCACTCATATACCTATTTACTAAAATAGGATTCATTATTCAAAATAATGGCAAATGTTTCCTTTTTGATTATCCCCAGTTGTAATGTTCTTTTTTTCTCCTTAAACTATGCTCCTTTCTTCTTCACAAATTGGTTCATTCAAAAATTCCTAGATTCCAAACTGCCCTCAAACATTACAACTCACATAACTTACATTTGTTTCTATTCATTCTTCCCTCCAATCTAGTACAATATAAGTCAAATTGCTTCATAAATTTCTGGATTTAATTCCAATCTAGTTTCTCAAGAACCTCATGCTACTGAATACCTCTACCCTTTCCTGTAAGACATCTTCAATGTCTCTTTCTCCTGGTTTCTTTATATTAGCATTAAAGCATATTTAAGACCTTTCCATCAAAAAAAAAAATTCCTTTATATCTCTACCTCCCTCCAGTTACTACCATTCTCCTTACCCCTTTCACAGTCTAAATTCTCAGTTTTCTATTTCGATTGTATCATTTCTCACTTATACATTTATCTCCCATAGCAATCTGGCAGTTATACAAGTATTATGCTGGTATCACCAATGACCTCCATGTTGCTTATTCCAATAGATATTTTTCAATCCATTTTATTTGATGTTGACTGCAGCCATTTCCACAATGCCATCATTCCTTACTTTGTGAAATGCTTACTTTGACTTTCAAGTACTGTATCCCTATTGAGATGTGTCCAAATCAATCTTCTCGCCCTCATTTTACACACTTTTCCTAGTTAACCTCAGCTATTTCCTGTTTTCAATTAACATTTACGTGACTATGATCTCAAGTCATCTCTGGCTAGCGACAGATCATAACTTGTTAATATACACATACCCAACTCAACTTTCAAAAATAAAATTAAAATAGTACCCAGGAAAAATGGAAGAGAACCATGGCAAATCTACCCACTGAATGCTTAAGTGACACACATATAAGCAAAGACTCTAAAGATGAATAATAATCTGAAATTATGTAAATTTGACTATGAATGAAAGGTAGAAAGAATACATTTTGAAAAATTTACTTCAAATACTGAAGAAATTTTTATATGTAAACTACTTTAGTCCCTCAAGGAAGTTAAAGAAAGCATAAAAATCTAAACTAAAGATCATGAAGAAATAGAATCACAAAATTAAAAATAGTAACAACAAATGAATTAGTAGATTAAGGAGAAATAAATATAGAAGAAAACCATAAAACCATTTCAGAAATGAAAACTATTTCAGAAGGAACAAGATTATAACCAACCCTGCAAAAACCAGAATCAATGACAAGGGATTTAGCAAGCAGAAATCAAACAGATGAGATGAAGAAATGCTTAAGGATGAAGCTTCACAGCAGGCATAGCAAGCAATGTGGAAAGCCAAAAGAGTAATGGCTTTAAAAAACAAAATACAGAATACCTGCCTGATGTATTTGGATGTACTGAAGATATTCTTTTGTCCCAATGTCAAGATTAAGGGTAAATTCAGAATACACAGATAAAAATCAATATAAATGAGAAAAGATTAAGTGTAGTGATATTGTAGGAAACTATTTTCTAACTTACACATTTTTATAAAGTTTGAAAAGAAAACAAAAAGTGAAAAAATCTGTCTGAAAATTTCAGATGAATTTAGTAGTGAACGAAAGAGGAGAGATTAGATTCTAGTATAAAATTTCCTAGGATTCTTTCATTAGAATAAGTAGTTTACTACTTAGAAATAACTCGTTTCCTCTGGGATTTTTCTTTTAGTGCATTGCTTTAGGGATTATAATACATGTTCTGATCCAGAAAAGAGAGGAAGGTATGAAGACTCAAATATGCATCATGTTCAGCCCCAGGAATGGGGGAGAGGTTGAATGAGGAAATCTGAATTAAACAGTGAATAAAATGTGCCCTTGGCATTAGAGATGCAGGTTAGATTAGACAGAAACAGAACTTTATCCATTTTACATAGTTAATATAGAATATTTGTTATAGCAAGAATTTTTTGAGATTATACAGCAATGTATTCTACTACTTCAGCAATTTATTTCACTAACAAAAGTTTATTAACAATTTTTAAAATTTCAACAAGTAAAAAGCATTTTGACCAATTATATATACCTGTTTTTCAAGTTTAATTTGAATGTCTTCTAGCTCTCCATTCCTAATTGTCTCTTGTTGTAACATCTGCTGCTGTTGCTGAAGGGTATGTTGTAGGATAACATTCTGCTCAGCAGTCTCTTGAAGACTATGACTTTTTATCTTTAGCTCTTTCTGTAAACAATATACCTAACAGATACACACAATTCTCATTACAATATGTTTCAAATAAAAAGTCAAAGTTGCTATTTATTATATGTTGCTATATGTAAAATGATATCCCTTGAATAGTCAAGCTCCGAAAAATATGTAGAGGAATAATGCTGTCTAAAATTCACTCCAAGTATTTAGAACTTGAATATGCTAGCCCAACATTACTTTAAAAGATACCTTTAAAGTTATCTGGGTTTATTTTTTTTAAAGATTTATTTATTTATGCATATAAGAACTAGGGTACAGGCCAGAGTTGCGGGAGGTGAGAGGATTCAACAGAGACAGAACAGAGAGCAGAACAGGCAGATCAACTGAAACACACTGCTGAGGGGAGCAGAAGAGGTCTGCTGTGCCATGTGGGTCAGCTCCCTGGCCAGCGGCAGGGATTTGAACTCGCGTTGCAGTGCTGCGGTTTGCTTCATAGTGCGTTGCTTAACCCACTGTGCCACCAGGGAGGCCCCGGGTTAATCTATTTTAAGGGGAGAAAAATCCTTTTGTCCTAGAAATACTAAAAATATGCCAAAATAAATTATTTGATATATATGAGATTCTTTATATGCTACCAAAAGGGGGAGGTTAAATAAATTATATAATCTAATTAAAAATTATGTACCTATTTAAAATCATAATTTAGAAAACAGTAACAAATATAAAATTTTATAAAATTAAGTGGATAAACCCTAGGCCTATAAATTACATTTCACTAACTAGCAGGCAAATAGAAAAATTAAAGTTAAGCATTAGAGAGTCGACTGTGGTAAATTTTCTTTAAGAGTTCTTATAGTTGTCTATATAAAAACTTTAAAAAAATGAATGAAAATGAAAATATTCCTTTAATAGAGAATTTTTCAATAAACAACATTTCAGAGAAAAGAATTTTAAACTGTTAATGGAAAAGAATCTAACTTTTTCTTTTGTCCAATTAACTGGCAATTAAACATTTAGCATTTTCATGAAGGGCAAATAATTTTTTTTTTAAAAATTTATTTATTTATGCATACAAGCGCTGGGGTACAGGCCAGAGGTGTGGGGGTTGGGGGAGGTGAGAGGATTCACCACAGAGAGCGGGGAGCAGAACAGGCACATCAACAGAAGTACACCACTGAGGGGAGCAGCGGGCCAGGCAGGAGAGGTCTGCCACACCATGTGGGTCCCCTCCCTGGCCGGCAGCAGGGATCGAACTCGTGCTGCAGCGGCTGCGGTTTTGCTTCATAGTGCGTTGCTTAACCCACTGCGCCACCAGGGAGGCCCAAATATTCTTTGTTCATAAGAATATTTAGAGTTGGATATCACAGATTTTTAGATATCACAGACAACTGATTTCTGATTCCTTTATTATATTATAGACCTTTTTTAAAAATGCTAATCTACTTATTTATTATCTGTATGAAAATAATTTACTTAGTGTAGATATGTATCAGTATCATCTGTTTTCCTTATTTTCTCTAACTTCTGAGGAAACTGTAGGTATACTCATGCAGTAGTAGTTTATAGAACTGACTTGCTTGCAAGATAAATTTCAGTACTAATTTTTTGTCTTTACTAGACTGACCTGTCTTATACTACTTTACTATTCAGAGAAAGACAGACAAAATATTAAAATAAGACAAAACAGAAGAAAAAAAGATAAAACCTAATCAAAACACTAAGAAAAGCAGACCACATAATAAAAATAAAAAATTTTATGTCAGTAATCTAGCCACTGGCAAAATAATTTCAATTACAAATATTGAAGCATCTGTTAGTTGTAACATAAATATTAATTCACAAAAATAAACCTGTATCTATCAAATATACATTGTAGACCAGTGACAGCGCTGAGAACTTAACCCCTAGTACACCAAGGAGGCCGAAAGGGTTAATAATTTCATAATAGTCCAGAAGAATCTATATTATATTAATTTTTCTAGTATTAATGTATATCCAAAGGAAAAAAAAACACTAACACAATTATTACTTAAAATAAAATAAAACTGATAAAAGTTACAAAACTGATACAAAGCTAACTTCTTGATGACGACCCCACATGGTGCAGCAGACCTCTCCTGCTGTACCCGCTGCTCCCCTCAGCAGTGTACTTCCGTTGATCTGTCTGTTCTGCTCCCCGCTCTCTGTGGTGAATCCTCTCATCCCCCCACCTCTGGCCTGTGCCCCGGTGCTTATGTGAATAAATCTTTAAAAAAAGATGAATAAATCTTTAAAAAAAAAAAAGTAACTTAGGAGTCCAAAGTCACTATTATTTTAAATGTAAATGTACGCATTTCAGTATCTGGAAAAGCATTTCTGCCTAAGGCAAAACCTCAGAGGAATATTAGGTTTTTGTGGTGGATAATTAACATGTAATTTTTACAATTGGCTAACTTTCTACCAGTATGGTCTGGGGCCATTTTACAAACTAGTGTGTGATTTGGGAACATCCACTGATTTAAAAGGTTAAAACAGGGCCTCCCTGGTGACACAGGGGTTAAAGACAGTGCTATCAAGCTATCGCCAACCACTGCAACATGAGTTCTATCGCTGGCCAGGTAGCTAACCTCCATGGCACAACAGATCTCTCCTGTCTCACCTGCTGCTCCCCTCAGTAGTGTATTTCAGTAGACCTGCCTGTTCTGCTCCCAGCTCTGGGTCTCAGGTGAATCCTCTTACTCCATGTGCCTCTGGCCTACACCCCAGTTCTTCTAAGCACAAATAAATAAATCTTTAAAAATAAATAAAGATGAAAACATCTTTATAACATCACCTATTATTAACAGAATGGATGAGCTAGTACTAAAATTCAATTTTTATAAAACAAAAATAAATCTGATGAAAACCTCATAAGTATTTTGTTATATTGTTAGTTTTTTTCCTGTAAGATATTACAATTTTCTATTAAGATAAATAAGTCAAAATTAAATAACTGTATAAGTCAATACCTAAAAGAAAGGTAAGTAGATTTTTCTGTTTCTTAATATCAAAATACTATATCAATATAACACTTTTTATCAATATACACTAAAAAGTGAAAAATTACCTTTTAAGTAAGTCAATACACATGCAGTTATTCACTAAAAAGTGAAAAATTACCTTTTAAGTAAGTCAATACACATGCAGTTGAACTAATAATTCAACAATAATAAAAGGGCTTGTGAATATTTCTAACTTATTCTCGAAAATGGTTGTACATACCCAACTATCACTTTTGATTTATAATTTGGTATGAATCTAGGTTTATATTTCCAACTGTTCTGGAAATAATTCTATGTTAATCTGAGGTAAATGCCTAATCTCTGATGCCATTTCTAAGAACTCAAAAATCTAAAGCTCAACAAATTCTCTAAAGCTCAACAAACACTACCTATCTCCAGATTCCGTCTCCATCAACTCCATTTACACTGGAGTATAATAGTAAGGGCTATAGAATAAAAGTCTAAATAATGTTGTAAAGAAAATCAAAGTTAAAAAATATAATATTTCTATCTTCAAAAGTCAAAGTATCCATAAGTTAGGGGGTTTAACTGCCCTGTATTGGAGTACAAAAATATACATCTCTGCAAATTATTAAAAATTTTCATAGAAGAATGTGGGAAGAACAAGACAGAACCAGAGAAAAAAAAGTTAACACCTAAAACTCTAAGACTGGAGTGCTGGTCAACGTACTTGTTCTTAGAGCTAGCCTGTCTTCACCCTGCTCTGCTCTATGCATCTCAGGAAATAACCCTTTGAATAACAGATAGGTTTGGTCAATACTCTTCCTGGTCAGTATTACCAGTTTTTACTAAACAAGCTTCTTCTCTGTGGCCCTAGCTCAACTAGACAGCCTGCTATTGTTTCCCTAAGAATGTAGTGGGTCTCTGCTGATGATATTTTCTGAATAGCCTCAGCATGCTCTGGCTTCTCCACTCTTCCATAACATGTGTATGCAGTTCTTGGACTAAATTCCCCCCATATTAAAGATATAAAAGGGATTCTGATGTCCTGGTTGAAACTTTCTGACAAATTCAAGGCAATTTTGATGAAGCTATATTGGATACTATTTTTAAACATGAATACAAGGTTTAAAAACATGTATTAAAAATTTCAACAAAAAAATAATGAAGTTCATCACTAGGAGTATCATCATGAGCAAATATTTAGTGTGCCTCTATTATGTTAAAAACAAAATGAGAGATCCTAACAACAGATCTGAGAAACTCATTTCAATAAAGAAAAATGAATATTTAAGCCTATTTCTCAATCTTTCAGATATCTAAAACAAAATGGAAAAAATTTAAAGAATTTTATACCTCTAAATATAAAACAGTGAAACAATGTTCTAAGTATTATTCATTTTAATATTAAAATTGCCCTGTGATATTAATAATTAATATCCTAAAAATAGATAAATAAATCAGGATTTTAAGGTGTTACATATTGCATTGGATTGAAACAATGGTTTCTAAAGGAATATGAAATTAGAATTAATATTTTATTGAAAAGATTTTTTATATCAGCCATATAAAGATATACTTTAAAAAATTTTGAAAATAAAGAATATCTCAATGAAATCACTCGAAAAATGTGCTATACTTAAAAGAAATATTTACCTCTTCGGATTTCTTTTTCATCTGTTTTTCAAACTTTTCCTTATTTCCTTCCAATTGATTTAAATGCAAGGCAAGTTCTTCCTTACAAATTTCTAATGCTGAATCTAGCTGTCTGACCTAAATAGGAAAAAAAAAGAGAGAGAGGAAAAATCAACTAGTATCAATGAGTGCTGAACAGGGTGAGAAGAGAGGAGGGTCACCATGGCTCAAAATTCAAGGAATCACTCATTTTGGGGGTCATGCAAGTGCTAACCCTTCACCTGTATAACCTTAAAAGTAAATATCTCCTTAAATTTTACGGCAGTGGCCCCTTGCTTTCCTTAAAGTTCCAGCTCTGTTCAATAGTTCTGAGGCATAAGCAGATACTCTGCACATCAAAGAAGTTCACAGGCAGTATTGACACTGCCAGTCCAGAAGACATGTTTAAGTTCCAAGCCTATAAAGAATATTTTTAAATAATTGGGATAATTTAAGTTTATTAATATTGATTTTCTCTAGTGTGTAGGGGTGAGAGAGTCATACTGAAGATAGTCTCTATTCATAAGAGATACAAGTTTTGGGGTAAAGTATTAGAGTATTTACAACCTTCTCTCAGGTACTTTGGCAAAAAAGTAAGTATGTGGGTAGAAAAGTATGAGTGGGGGGTAGGGCTGGGTCTGTGCACACACAAGTGCACGTGTGCAAATGGGTATAGAGAAAGATGGATGTTTATTTCATACTAATAAATGTGATACCCTGCATATAAACAACTTAAAAATATATATGTTCATACATATAAATAAGTATATATGAGTGAATGAAATAAAACACAAAGATATTGCTCTTCCTCAGAGATACAGTCTGTAGTCAACCAGGTAGAGGTTCTAGGTTAGCTATCTTCAACTAAAGTAGACATGCTATTTTTTGTGTATTCTTTTCTACTTATGATTTCCTTTGAGGGAAAAAAAGAATCCACAGTGCAAAATAAAAGCAAAAGAAATTAAGTGGAATCTCAATCTAATAAGCCCCTTTTCAATTCTCTATTTAATGTCAGGTAACATAATTGCTTTAATTTATTAAATTTTTTAAAGATTTATTTATTTATGTATACAAGAGCTGAGGTACAGGCCAGAGTCCAGGGAGGTGAGAGGATTCACCAGAGACAGAGTGGGGAGCAGAGCAGGAGGATAGACTGAAATACACTGCTGAGGGGAGCAGTGGGCAAGACAGGAGAGGTCTGCTGTGCCATGTGGGTCCCCTCCCTGGCCAGGGATTGAACTCATGCTGCTGTGCCACGGATGCTTCACAATGCAGCGCTCAACCTGCTGCACCATCAGGGAGGCCCCTATAAAACCTTTCTTAAGGCAAAAAAAAGTCTAGAAAATCTTTAACTACATCATCATCAAATAGTTATGATCATAATTTACATTGAAGAAAATATATTTACAGAAACTAAATTTACTGATTTAGGTGAAATCTTTAACACTTTGGGGCCTCCCTGGTGGCGCAGTGGATTAAGCAACGCACTATGAGGCAAACCACAGCCACTGCAGCACGAGTTCGATCCCTGCCTCCGGCCAGGGAGGGGACCCACAAGGCTGGCAGACCTCTCCTGCCTTGCCTGCTGCTCCCCTCAGCAGTGTGTTTCGGTGGGTCTGCCTGTTCTGCTCCCCACTCTGTCTGGTGAATCCTCTCACCTCCAGCAACTCTGGCCTGTACCCCAGCTCTTGTATGCATAAATAAATAAATCTTTTTAAAAAATAAATCTTTAGGGCCTCCCTGGTGGCGCAGTGGGTTAAGCAATGCACTGTGAAGCAAACCGCAGCCACTGCAGCACGAGTTCGATCCCTACCTCCAGCCAGGGAGGGGACCCACATGGCGCAGCAGACCTCTCCTGCCTCGCCTGCTGCTCCCCTCAGCAGTGTGTTTCAGTCCATCTGCCTGTTCTGCTCCCCGCTCTGTCTCTGGTGAATCCTCTCACCGCCCTGGACTCTGGTCTGTACCCCAGCTCTTGTATGCATAAATAAATAAATCTTTAAAAAAATAAATAAATAAATCTTTAACACTTTATTTTATGTAATAACATTTACAATTTAAAAAGTAAAAAAGTCACAGGAATGTCTCCATGAAGAAAAAAAAAATTAAAATGTTGAAGAATAGGTATACTTGCCTTAATTGTTTCTTCAGATACTTGGTTCTGCAATGTTTTCAAAGCTTCATCTTTCTTCATGTTTTCCTTTTCCATTTCCTAAAAACATACATATTGGTAGACTAGTGTGTGCAAAATATTTTAGTGGTAGTAAAATACTGTGTTAAAAAAAAAAACTAAACAATATTTTTAAAAGGACGACCTACCCCTTTACTTTCCGTCAAGAGCCTGTCTAGTGATTCCAGATGATGTTGTTTACATACTATATCTTGCTGCAACATAGACATTGTCTTTTCTTGTTCCTTAAATTGTTGGTCTTTTTTTTCTAGTTGGGATTCAAGCTAAACATAAAAACAGGATTTATTACTTTTCATATTAAATTTAACAATTTTTGAAATATTTTAAACACAGAAAAGAATATAATACTGTTAAATTACCACAGAAATTACAAATTTTGGTTTTTGTTAAATTTCCTTTGGTTTTTCTCCTGTTAGAGAAGAAATAAGATCACATGCCCATGTCTTATCCCTTTTTTTCCTCACCAATACTATACTGAATTTAGTGTGTATCTTTCCCTGTTGTGTTTTATTCTCTGACATGTTTTTTTTTTGGTACTTTTATTACCTGTGCAGATCCAAAAATATGTGAGGTAAAGTTGTTTTTGAAAATTTACATAGAGAGCAATACAACTGCAAGTTTGGCAACATTCTGTTGACTTAATATTGTTTTAGATATTTAACTGTGGATATAAATTTATGCGTGTATCTATATGTGGATGGATCTAATTCATTTATGACAGTACAGTTTTCTATTATGACAAAAAATTATAATTTGTCTATACTACTCAAACAACTATTCTGTGTTTTCACTATTATGGCAGTAATATCCTTTGTACATCTCTCTTTATATACACTTATAGAGTTCATATAGGTTTGTTTGTTTTTTGCGTAGAACTGGGGTGTAGGCCAGAGGTGGAGAGTGTTAAAGGGTTCACCAGAGATGGTGTGGGAGCAGAAAAGACAGATTTACTAAAATATGCTGCTAAAGGGGACCAGCCAGCCAGATAGAAAGGTCTGTTGTGCTATATGTGGGTTAGCTTCCTGGTTGGGGATTGAACTCAGGCCATAGAGGTAATGGTGCTGGGACTTAACCTCTGCCACCAGGGAGGCCTCATAGAGTATATTAGAACAGTTCATCTAGAAGTGGACTTCCTAGTTACAGAATATGCACATTTCCAACTTCATTAAGCATTTTTCTTCAAATATAGAAAAGTTTATCTTTTCATTAGAAAGTATAAGATTCTCACTGCCCCTACATCATCACTAATAATTGAAATTCTCAAATTTCCAAGACAAAATATAAAATTGTTATGTATATACATATACATATATACCCAAATATACAGTAGCATTATGTACAAAAAATTAATGTATATACCTTAATTAAAAATAAGTTATTGCTTGAGCTAAATATATCTTTTTGCCAGTGGAGGATCTTATCTTGAAGTTGATAACTGCTGACTGATTAGGGTGGGGTCTCCTGAAGGTTGAGATGGCTCTGGCAATTTCTTAAAATAAGACAAAATAAGATTCTTCCTTTCATAACAAACTTCTCTGTAGCATGGGGTGCTCTTTGATGCATTTTATTTAGAATAGAACTATTTTTCAAAATTGGAGTCAATTCTCTCAAACCCCGCCTCTACTTTATCAACTGACATTATGTGATATTCTAAGTTCTTTGTTGTCATCTCAAGGATGTTCACACTGTCTTCGTAGAGAATAGATTACATCTTACAAAACCACTTTCTTTGTTCATCAAAAAGCAATTCCTTATTCATTCAAATTTTATTAGGAGATAGTTTCCACTTCTAGTTCTTGTGCTATTTCTACCAATATACAGTTACTTCCTCCACTTAAACTTGAACCCTTCAACATCATCAATGAGAGTTGGAATCAACTTCTTCCAAACTTCTGTTAATATTGATATTTTGGGGCCTCCCTGGTGGAGCAAGGCATTAAATCACAGCACTATGAAGCTATCCGGAGACACTACAGCACAAATTTGATCCCTGCCAGGGAGGTGACCCACATGGCGCAGCAGACCTCTCTTGTCTTGCCCACTCAGCAGTGTATTTTAGTCAATCCGCTTGTTCTGTTCCCCTCTCTATCTGGTGAATCCTCTCACCCACCTGCACCTCTGGCCTCCACCCCAATTCTTGTATGCATAAATAAATCTTTTTAAAAATACTTATATTTTGACCTACTTCCAAGAATCACAAATGTTCTTCATGGCATCTAGAATGTTGAATTTTTTCCAGAAGGTTTTGCAATTGACATTGCCCGGATCCGTCAGAGGAATCACTGTCTATGGCAAATATAGTCTTACCTATTTCTTAAATCATAGGACTTGAAAATAGAAATAACTCCTTGATTTCTGGTTACAGAATACATGATGTGTTAGCAAGCATGAAACCAACAAGGATCTCTTCATATATCTTTATCAGAGTTCTTGGGTGACCAGGTACATCATCAATGAGCAGTAATACTCCGAAAGGACTCTGTATTCCTGAGCAGTCAGTCTCAAAAATAGACTTAAAATATTCAGTAAACCGTGATCCAAAGAGATGCTGTCATCTAAGCTTTGTTCCATTTATAGAACACAGGAAGAGTAGAATCAGCATAATTCTTATGGGCCCTAGGATTTTTAGAATGGTACTTGAGCACTGTTTGCAACTTAAACTCACCAGCTACATCAGCCCCTGACTTCTCCTTAGCTATAAAGCCCTTAATGCTATCTTCTTCCAATAGTGTTGTTTTGTTTATATTGAAAAATCTGTTGTTCAGTGTAGCCACCTTCTTCAATTATCTTAAATCTGGATAACTTGCTACCACTTTTACATCAGTACATCCTGCTTCAACTTTGTGATTTTTATGGAAATGGCTTCTTTTCTTAAATCTCATGAACCAACAACTGATAGCTTCAAGCTTTTCTTCTGCAGCTTCCGTACCTTTCTCAATCTCCACATAATTAAAGAGAGTTAGGGTCTTGCTGTAGATTAGGTTTTGGCCTAAGAGTGTTGTGGCTAGTCTGATCTTTTATTCAGACCATTAAACTTTCTTCCTATCAGTAACTGGATGCAAAGTTGTCACAAAGACTCAATTTGTGTAAAATACATTATTTGTGAAGTATGATGTGAAGTACAACTGCAATGAGTTAGACCTGCATACACATTTAACTTTTGATAATTTATTCAGAATTTAGATTTTTGTCACTTGAAGTGGAATATAGAAACTTTGCAACGACATAGGTTCCATTACTGCTCCATATTTATATTGTAGCAAACAAATGTATTACAACAAAACATACATTGAGAGCCTCGTTAGACAATATAATTGTTTTCAACTGTCAGATATTATAAAACTCTTTTTTTTTTAAAAGATTTATTTATGCATGCATACAAGAGCTGGGGTACAGGCCAGAGTCGTGGGAGGTGAGAAGATTCACCAAACAGAGCAGGAAGCAGAACAGGCAGACTGACTGCGCACACTGCTGAGGGCAGCAGCTGGCCAAGCAGGAGAGGTCTGCCTGTACCATGTGGGTCCCCTCCCTGACCCGCGCAGGGAGAGTTCGGCAGTGGTTGCGGTTTGCTTCATAGTGCGTTGCTTAACCAACTGCGCCACCAAGGAGGCCCATAAAACTCTTTAGAAAAGAACAGTAATCCATTATATTTGGCAAATATTTACAATTATAATACATTATATATTTGTAAAAATAAATATTCCATTTTTTTTGTTCTTCCTTCATTCTTTAGACTTCAAATTTCCCTCTGAAAAGATTTCCTTTTTGCCTCAAGAACTTTTTTAAGAATTTATTTTGTCTTTGCTACTCTCTAAAACTAATTAAGTGAAAGTTTCTTAAAGATTAGTTGTGGTGTGCATTCAAAAACCATATTCATGTGCTTTTTCCACTCTATGACAATAAAATCCACTAGTCTCTCTTGTACTTTGAACGGATCATTTACTCATACATGATTTTGTAATATTATCATTTTGAAAATATGGGTTCCCTGAGGTATATATATTCAACAGATGTCCCAAAAGGTGACACAGTTCATTACATAATGTAAAAAGAAAATCATTAATGTCATCACTCTCATCAGAAAAGCCTGCAAGTATTAGAAAGCCGTCAAGTTCCTGATGGTAAATACAGGTTTTTTAAAATTCTAATTTTTGGGCCTGCCTGGTGGCGCAGTGGGTTAAGCAATGCACTATGGAGCAAACCGCAGCCACTGCAGCACGAGTTCTATCCCTGCCGCCAGCCAGGGAGGAGACACACACGGCATAGCAGACCTCTCCTGCCTCGCCTGCTGCTCTGCTCAGCAGTGTGTTTCAGTCAGTATGCTTGTTCTGTCTCTGGTGGATCCTCTCACCGCCCACACCTCTGGTCTGCACCCCAGCTCTTGTATGCATAAATAAATAAATCTTTAAAAACAAATTCTAATTTTCAATTAAATTTTTGAATTTTATCATTGGCAACAAATACCACCAGTTGTCTTCCTTGAAGTAACTGGCTCACTTTGTTTGTACTTAAAAAAATATCAGCCAAGTATTCAAGTCCAAATAAGTATACTTTGTTAGTCTTAAGTTCTTTCATATAAAAATGTTATTTCAGGGAAATAAAGGGAATTCAATTAGCAATTCAAAACAATTTCCCAAATACATCCCCTTAAGACAGTCATTCTTCAGTATTTAGCAAAGTGCTTTATAGCATTTATCTTGGAATAAGTCTGTTGGGGACTGATTCTCTAGGTTGTCCTTCATTTAACAATGTTTTTCTGTATCTTAAAGAATTTGCTTGCTGGCCATAGAATTCTATGATGACAGTTTACCCTTTTTTAGCACTAAAAAAAACTTCTTTTTGTGTTTTAACTTCATGGTTTCTAAAGAGAAATCCATATTAAATAAAGATGGGTTAGTAATATTTTAGGTTCCTTTTTAGCATTCATATTCCAAATATACATTAGTAATATCTTACTCTTTCAATTTGTTTTTCCATTTCTTTATGCTGTTCAAGATGAATTTTCTTTGCCTTTTCAAAAGCTAAACAAATTTTCTCATGCTCTGTATTGATATTGGTTTCTAGACTTCTTATCTTTTCATTCTTTTCCTAAATACAAAAACATGTTAATAGAATTTAACTAGGAACTAGTTTTACTAAAGGTATCTTAGTAAAACATCAAATTTGTCCTATCCTAAAGAATCACAGTAATTAGTATATCCAACTATTAAATATTTAAATGTTTATGAAAAACAAAAGTTACTAAGAAAAACTGTATCAAAATGAGAAAAACTGGACCCCTACATAACATCACATAAGTATTAATTCAAAATGGATTACAGATCTGGATATAAGAACTGAAACCACAGATACTTGAAAGAAAACATAAGAACACATTACAGGACATCTACCTGTGAGATGTATTTGGGCCCTCAACGCCAATGGCAAGGTAAACAAAAGTAAAAATGAACAAGTAAGACTACATTAAACTAAAGAACTTTTGTACCTCAAAAGAAACCATTAAAAAAGCAGAAAGACAATCTGCAGAATGAGAAAAAATATTTGTATATTATATATCTAACAGGGGCTTATTTTCAAAATAAGCAAAGCACTAAATAGTCCAATAAGAACAGATCCTAACAAAAAAAATGGGCAAAAGACCTAAATAGATACTTTACTAAAGATATGCAGGTGGTCTACAGACATATGAAAAATTGTACATCACTTATAATGAGGGAAATGTAAATCAAAACTACAAGGAGGGGGCCTCCCTGGTGGCCTAGAGGTTAAGTCTCAGCACTACCACCACAAAGGCCTAAGTTTGATCCCTGGCCAGGGAGCTAACCCACATGGCACAGCAGACCTCTTCCATTTTACCCACTGCTCCATTTAGCAGTGTACTTCAGTAGATTTGCCTGTTCTGCTCTCCATCCTGTCTCTGGTGAATCCTCTCACCTCATGGTCCACTTCTCCTCCCAGCCTACACTCCAGTTCCTATGTTTTCTTTATTTAAAAATTTTTTAAAAAACCACAATGAGATACCACCTCACTCATCTTTGTGAAAATGGCCCATCTAAAAAAGAATGGAAACAAAAAAAGTTGACAAGGATGTGGTATAAAAGGAACTCTCATCCAGCTGGTGGGTATGCAAGCTGGTGTAGGCTCTATGAAAAACAATATGGCGATTTCATAACAAAAATGGAAATTTAATATGATTCAATAATACCTCTGTTAGATATTTATCCTAAAACTATAAGAACAGGACTTTTTATCCTAAAACTATACAAACTATGAAAATATTTATATATACCTATGTTTATAGCAGCACCGTCCACAATTACCAAGTCAGGGCTATGTACTATTTAATAGACAAATGGATAAAGACAATGGAATATTACACTGTTGTGAAAAAAAGATGAAATAGAGACTTTTGGAACAAAATTGATAGACATCAAGGTAATTGTGTTACATGAAATAAATCAGAAAATGAAAAACAGAAATTGGATGGCTTCACTCATCCGTGGAATAGAAATAACCCAAAAACATACATACACAGGTAAAATACAGCAGGAATAAATCTTGGACTTAAAGAAATTAATGGTTACCATAGGGAATGGGGAGGAGGGTAAGGAATAAGGGACAAAGATGGGGTATTGGCTTGGGTGGTTTGATGAAGAGTGAGTGGAACATGTAAACATAGGAAGAACAAAAATATAACTACAAAATTAAAAAAAAAAAAAAGAACCAAATAGTCAGTGGGAGTTACAGAATTACAAAAAGAAGACAAAATATTCAACAATACTGAGAAGTGTATCAAAGAACTACTACTGTTTCTTTCAATTTTGTTATAAAATTTTTTTACTTAGATTAAAAATAACCATAAAAGTCAATTTACTTAAAAATACAGACAAGACAAATGAACAAACAGAAAGATTAGTAGATTATATATTTTCCTCTTGGTATATTTTATGATGATGACACTAAAACAAACATGGTGTCACAAATCAAAAGCCTTAAAGTCACAGTGAATTTGTAGCCAAAAAAGGTAATTTTTACCATAAGCTCCTGTTCTAGCTCTGCATTTTTTGCAGCAATAGAGGAATAGGCAACTATTTTTTCTTCCAGCTGTTTCTCTAGAGTTACAAGTTGTGAACATTTCTTGGTCATCTGAAACATAATGGAAAAAAATGTTTAAAAAATAACTTTAAGAAAGTGACATTTCGGAAGAAAAACAGAGTGAAGACTAGATATATGACATAACTTGTTCATCTGTGTAACCACATGTTATTTCAGATCCCTATGTCTAAATAAGATTGAAACTGAAATTAGTATAACAAAATATTAACAGTATTTTTGGTGGTAGAATTATTGTTAGTATTTGTTTCCTACTGTCCCTTTCTGTATTTTCTTTTTTTAAAACACTTTATTATTTTTTATTTTAAAGATTTTAAAGTTTATTTATGCATACAAGAGCTAGAGTGCAGATCAGAGCCCAGGGTGGTGAGAGAATCCACCAGAGACAGAGTGGGGAGCAGAACAGGCAGACTGACTGAAACACTGCTGAGCAGAGCAGCAGGCAAGGCAGGAGAGGTCTGCTTCACCATATGGGTCCCCTCCCTGGCTGGCAGCAGGGATCAAACTATAGATCTGTAGTGTGTTCCTATGCAGTGGCTACGGTTTGCTTCATAGTGCATTGCTTACCCCACTGCGCCACCAGGGAAGCCCCCCCTTTCTGTATTTTCAACAAAACTATGTTAGTTTTATAAAAGTTATTAATCATAGTACTTGACAATCTTCTAACTAAGCTAACAGCTATAATCACAGATTAGCTAAATCTCCTTTTCCATTACTTACTTAAGTTCCTGTCCTACAAGATTTTTCCTTAGTCTTAGCTATGGAACTTAAGATGAGAAATTAGACATTTAAAAATAGTCAGGTGCAGCCTCTGGTTTGAACACTGAGTTCTGGTCCACAATTACCTAATGAGGTATCATTGGTCTCTCATCAGATATTTACTAAACACATTTTAACCACTTTATAGATATAATCCATAGAAGATACGCATGAAATTCAAATGCAGTTGTTTAAAAATGCAGATTTCTCAGCATTATTCCATACCTACTGAATCTGAAGTTCTAAACAGGATCCAGAAATTTACAATGTTTAATAGGATTCTCAGGTAGTTTTGCTGATTGCTAGAATCTGAAATCCTCTGGTACCATTCCTTTTCTTCCAATTACATCATCCAAATTCTCTACTTATAAAGGTATAGTAGTCATACTAACTTGTGTTTAGAAAAATCAAAAGCACCTAATTTGAGACCTTACAGTAACTCCAAAATACTTTCCTACTTTTAACAATTTAAAACACAAAGGTTGGGACCTCCCTGGTGGTACAATGAGTTAAGCAATGCACTGTGAAGCAAAATGCAACCACTGCAGCATGAGTTTTACCCCTGCCTCCAGCCAGGGAGCTGACCAACATGGCGCAGCAGACCTCTCCCGTTGCTCCCCCGTTGCTCCCCTCAGCAGTGTGTTTCAGTTGATCTGTTTGTTTCCCACTCTGTCTCTGGTGAATCCTCTCACCCCCAGGACCTCTGGCCTGTACCCCAGTTCTTGTATGTATAAATAAATAAATCTTCAAAAAAAACCCCAAAAAACCACAAAGGTTAAAAAATAATCCAAAGGTTTCCAAATTTATTTACTTTTTAAATTTATAAGTTATATTGAATCATTAATTATTTCAAATGTATAAACCTGGACTTAAACATACAATTTTTACAAAATCCCTCAATACATTTTTGCCTCACAACTCAATACATATAAATAACTAATTCAAGCTTACTTCACTTTCAAGTTTGCTAGAGTTTGAAGCTTTTTCTAGCAGCTCCTCTTGAATCAGCTGAAATTGACTAGTTCTGTGAGCCATACTAACTTTCAAATCAGAATTCTCAGCTTCTATTTGCATCAACTTAGTTCGTAGTTCTTCTATTCCAGAAACAAGTCTTTGTCTTTCTTTTTCATATTGCTTGTGTACAGTATGTTGATTTTGATTTTTTATACTTTCTGTAGATAAATATAAAAGGGAAATTATTCTGTATAATACATCAAGAATAAAAATGTATTTCAATGCTGAAAGATTTAATCATAAAGATTAGTTTCTAATATAAAGGGATAGAGAATAAGATAAACATTAAAGAAAAGATAATAAAAGTATATGTAAATAAGGTACTTTCAATTAATAAAGAGGGAATAAATTCTTCTGAATCACTTGCTTTTCTGACTGTTCCTTTGTATCAGAAGGACTATTCATTTGTACCAAAAAAAGCCCTTTCTCACCTTTACAAATCCCCACCGTAGCACAAATTCGATCCCAGGCCAAGGAGCTGACCCACATGGCACAGCAGACCTCTCCTGTCTTGCCCACTGCTCCCCTCAGCAGTATATTTCAGTCAATCTGTCTGTTCTGCTCCCCACTCTGTCTCTGGTGAATCCTCTCACCCTCCCACATCCCTGGCTTGTACCCCACTTCCTATATGCATAAATAAATCTTTAAAAATATACATAAAATAAAAATGTATTTAATGTAAAAAAATTTTTTGATATTGTATTTGATATACACAAATACAGGGTCAAAAGCTGAAAAGACTGAATCCTTCCTAGCCTAGAGTAGCAAATGAGAATCTAGTGATGCTTTTTAAAACTACTAAAGGTTATTAGAATTGTTTGAATATACTTTCTGCACTATAAACATACATCCACCCCAAGGTAACTGAGTTTTTAGCAGGAATGTTTGAAAAAGGAATAATGTAAATGGCTATATGAGAACACACAAAATATAGAGATGGAGATGCACTATACCTTCAAAGGTTGTATATTTGGCATTTCCATATATCTAATCTTTCATAACTAGGTTCTCATTAGCTTTTCTCTCCTTTTATGTTGATATATTATATCACCACCTCTAATAATTAGTATTCTCTCCAAATCTCATCATTCTCTTCCTTATTCTCTCTATTCACTTAGATATCTAATTTTCTCTCCTTTCATTTCTGCTTCTAGCAGTTCATCATATCTTAAGATAAACTATGACAAATTAAAAATGCATACATTTATCAAGGCAACCATTAAAAAAAACTAAGAGGTACACTTAATTGATTAATAATAGAAATGAAAAAGTTTCCTTAATCCAAAGATCGAGGAACATACTTGATCCAAAAGAAAGGAGGAAAGATGAACAAAGGTCAAGAGAATAAGTAGCAAACAAATACCAAGATGGCAAATCTAAGCCCTCCAAAAAAGCAAAAGTGATCTAAACACTCCAATTGAAGAACAAAAAAAGGTCTGACTGATGAAAAAAAACTAAAGTGTTTTATAGAAAATATATATTTTCTAGAAGAAACTCACATATATAAAGATATAGGCTAAAAGATGGAAAAAAGTCAAATCAGGCAAATATCAATGAAAAACAGAATGATGAACTATCAGAAAGAGAAATTAAGAAAAGAATTAAATTTAAATTTTATCAAAATTATATAAATTAACATTTATAATTTCATTTAAAAAATCTAACCAAGGAGATGAAATATCTACACACTGAAAACTATAAAATACCAGGAAAGAAACTGATGACACAAATAAATAGAAAGATATTTCATACTCATAGCTTAGAATTAATATTGATAAAATGCTCACACTATTCAAAGTGATCTACAAATTTAATTCAACCCCTCTCAAAACTCCAATGGCATTTCCCACAGATATAGAAAAAATTCCTAAAATTTGTATGGAGGGCCTCCCTGGTGGTGCAGTGGGTTGAGTGCCACACTGTGAAGCATCGCAACACAGCGCGAGTTCGATCCCCGGCCAAGGAGGGGACCCACATGGGGCAGCAGACCTCTCCTGCCTCGCCCGCTGCTCCCCTCAGCAGTGTATTTCTGTTGATCTGCCTGTTCTGCTCCTAACTCTGTCTCTGGTGGATCCTCTCACCTCCCTTGCCACTGGCCTGTACCCCAGCTCTTGTATGCATAAATAAATCTTTAAATAAAAAAATAAAATAAAATTTGTATAGAAACACAAAAAGGGTTCAAATATCCAAAGTAATCTTGAAAAAGAAGAATAAAGTTGTAAGCATTAAGCTTCCTGATTTAAAACTACATTACAAAGCCACAGCAATAATCCAAAGTGGCAAGGACGTAGAGAAAAGGGAATCCTTCTGTAATTTTGGTATGAATACAAATTGCTGCAGTCATTCGAAAACAGTATGAAGACTCCTCAAAAATTAAAAATAGAACTACTACATATAATTCCACTTCTGGGTATCTAGCTGAAGGAAACTAATCACTATCTTGAAAAGATACCTGCACTCCTAGTTTACTGCAGCATTATTTACAATAGCTAAAACATGGAAACAACCTAAGAGTCTATCAATGAATGAATGGATTAAAAAAATAAGGTATACACACACAGGACTATTAGTTAGCCATGAAAAGGACATCCTGCTATTTGTGACAAGATGGGTGAAACTTGAAGACGTCAGGCTAAAAGAAGTGTCAGAGAAAGACAAACAACATCTGATCTCACTTATATGTGGAATTATGAAAAAACTGAACTTGTAGATACAGAAAACAGATTGGTATTTGCCAGAGAAAGGGCTAGGAGTGGCGAAATGGATAAAGATGGTCAAAAGGTATAAACTCAGTTATAAGACAAGTAAGTTCTGGGAATGTAATGTACAACATGGTGACCATGGTAAATAATATCATATTGTATATTTAAAAAATTGCTAAGAGAATGTAGTGTAAAAACAAGAGAAAAAATTGCAGCTATGTGTAATGATACATGGCAACTAACCTTCTATGGCAATCATTTCACACATATACATATTTAATCATTATGCCATATTCCCACAACCAATATAATGCTACATGTAATTATATAAAATAGCTATAATGTCATGTCAATAAAAAAATAGCTAGAGTGGCTATGTTAATTTCAGTAATGCAGACTTCCTAATATGGAAGATATCAAAGGTAAAAAGAGACAGTTACTATAATAATGGGATCCATTCAACTAGATGTAACAATCTTAAATGTGATATATAAATAATATCTTCAAAATATCAAAGCAAAGACTAAGAGAACTAAAAAAAACCAAACCTACATATAAATGTATATTAAGATACAGACATATTTGAAGATTACTTTTTCAGCAATTGATAAAACAATTTCAATGAAAACCTTTAAGGTATAGAGAAAGCAAATAACTCTACCAACCAACTTAATATGATTGACATTCAACAACTATTTACCCAATAATTACAGAATACAAAGTATTTTCAAGTGTATCTGGAATATCCATCTATATCACATGCTGGTCAATAAACCAAGTATCAATATTGATAAAAATGATATCATTTTCATTCATGAATTAGTTTAAGGGAACAACTTCATGTCCATCACCATAACAAAAACATCTAGAAAATCCGTAAATATTTGGAAAAAAACACACACACAGTCCATAAGTCAATGATGAAATCGCAAGAGATGTAAGATCTCTGATCTGAATAAAATGAAAATACAACATATAAAAATAAGTGGGATGCAGCTAAAGTATTGCCTAAAAGAAAGTTTATTCCCTTTAATACATTAGAAAAGAAGAAAGGTTTAAAATCTAAGCTTTCACTTTAAGAAAATTAAAAAGAGAAAATTAAACCCAAAGTAAATTGGAAAGGAGAACAGGGACCCTGTGGGAAATGTCTTAATTGTGGTGATGGTAGTAAGTGTATAAATACGAAAAAAAAAGCAAATATTTGACAAGCATCAAACTGTATACTTTATTTTTTTATTTATTTATTTTTAAAAGATTTATTTATTTATGCATACAAGCACTGGGGTACAGGCCAGAGGTGTGGGGGGCGGGTGAGAGGATTCACCACAGACAGAGCGGGGAGC
>JAGFMF010011858.1:4505733-4543348 GCA_019455555.1 Galemys pyrenaicus
CTGGTGGGAATGCAAGATGGTCCAACCATTATGGAAAGCAGTATGGCAGTTCCTCAATCTACTAAGAATGGAACTTCCATATGATCCAGCAATCCCACTTTTAGGTTCTTGTTAAGGCTACAAGTCTTTTACAGAAAGTACTAGAAAACTGTTTAAAAGTTTCATGCAGAGAACTAATGTTTTATGAGAAGTTATGTAACTTGTTCAAGATCACACAAGTAGTTAAGTGACAGTGTCAGAGTTCAACCCAGGTATTTTATCTATAGCGCTGAAGCTCTTTAACTAATCAAGTAGTTAAAACAAATTTCCTACCTAATATTTGTGAGGCAAGTATGAAAAATTTCCGTCGTTACCTACTATCTTTACCCCATTCCTATCAGTTTTTTCTTCCCAGTATATTATGTATGCTGTTTTCTTTCTAAATCTATCATCCTTGCTTCTTAATCTCTCACAATGTCTATCCCTTTGTCTTACTGTTCTACATTATGAGTATCTTCAGTTCTGCCTTCCACGTCATTAACTGTATTCAGCTGTAATTTGTTAACTATTCTTTTGCATTTATAACTTTAATCACTGTATGTTGTTTGTTCTTTTTTTGTATCTGCCTGGTATTTTAATAGTCTTTTACTTGGGTTTTTTTTTTTTTTTTTCAGTTTTTTAAAGATTTATTTATTTATGCATACAAGAGCTGGGGTGTAGGCCAGAGGTGGGGAGGTGAGAGGATTCACCAAAAACAGAGTGCCCAGCAGACTGACTGAAATACACTGTGGAGGGGAGCAGTGGGCTAGGCAGGAGAGGTCTGCTGCACCATGTGCGTTAGCTCTCTGGCTGGGGATTGAACTTGTGCTGCATGGCTAGCAATAACTTGATAGCACTGTCTTTAGCCCTTGCACCACCAGGGAGGTCCTCTTTCAGTTTTTTTAAGATTCTTAAAAATTTATGCATACAAAAGCTGGGGTGTAGGCCAGAGGTGTGGGGGTGAGAGGATTCACCAGAGACAGAATGGGGAACAGAACAGGCAGAATGACTGAAATACACTGTTGAGGGAAGCAGCAGGAGTAACAGGAGAGGTCTGTTGTGCCATGTGGGTCAGCTTCCTGGCCAGGGATCAAACTGCTGTAGTGGGAGCTGATAGTGCTGAGACTTAACCCTTTGTACCACCAGGGAGGCCCTCTTTCTATTTTTTTTTTTTAATTATTAAGCTGTATTTTTGGAAGCGATTTAGATTTGGAGAAGAATTGAGCACAAACTAAAAAGTTTCTCACTCCCATATACAGGGCTCTTTGTTACAAACATCTTGCATTAGTTCTACTTTGTTGGAATTATTGCACCAACTATGATACATCATTAACTAAAATTCCTTAACAGAATAAGGTTTACTATTTGTCTTGTAGAATCTTATGTTTTAACAAATGCAAAATACACCATTACAATATCATACAAGACAGTTTCACCAACTTAAAACTCCATGTTCCATCTGTTCATTCCTACCATCACCTCATCCCTACACCAAACAAACCCCTTGCAACCACAGGTATTTTATTTTTTATTTTTCCTTTTCTTTCTTTTCGCAACCACAGGTATTTTAATCGTGTCCATATTTTGCCTTTTCCAGAATGTTATATGCTTGGAATCATAAAATATATAACCTTTTTACACTGGCTTCTTTCAGTTAGCAGTGTGCTTTAAGACTTGATAATTCATATTGCTAAATAATACTCTATTATATGGACTTACCATAGTTTATCTGTTCACCTTTTGAAAAATACCTGGGTAGCTTCCAAGTTTTGCTAATTATGAGTAACACTGACATGAACGTTTATGTGCAGGTTTTTGTGTAAGAATGTTTTCAGTTCAATTGGGCAGATACCTAGGACTGTTTACTTTTGTGGAAATGACAAACTAGTTTCCAAAATGGCTCTATTTTGAATACCAGCAAACAATGGATATGAGTTTCTGTTTCACATTCTTACCAGCACCTGGCCCTGTCAGTTTGGGCATTTTAGACATTCTCATAAATGGTATCTCATTATTGTTTTAATTTGTAATTGTATTGTAAAAAAAAAAAAATTTGTAATTCTATTGTAAAGTATGGTGAACATCTTTTCATATGTTTGACATCTGTATATAAGGTCAGGTTTTTTGCCCATTTTTAAGTTGGGATGTTTATTAATGAGTTTAAAGCATATTTGTATATTTTATATCTTTATATACATATACATTTGTATATTTTAGATACAAGTCTTTTAACAGATTTGTTTTGCAAATATTTTCTTTTTTAAAAAAATACTTAATTTTGTAGAAGAACTGGGGTGTAAGCCAAAGGTGCAGGGGGTGAAAGGGTTTACCAGAGACAGAGTGGGGAGCAGATTTACTGAAATACACTGCTAAAGGAAGCAGCGGGCTAGACAGGAGAGATACATGTGTTAGCTGACTGGCTGGGGATCGAACTCAGGCCACAGTGGTGATAGAGCTGAGATTAAATCCCTAAGTCACCAGGGAGGCCCTCTGTTTATTTTCTTAGCTGTTTTTTGCAGAGCAGGCATTTTTCATTTTTAATGAAATCCATTGCTTCATCCTTTCTATGACCTCATCACCAAGCCAGTAGTCACCTGGGTTTTCTCTTAGGTTACCTTCTAGAAACTAGTTTGTTACATGTTACATTTAATGTTTGTAGAAAGTTAAAAGTATGTGCCCTAGGTTGACTTTTTTCAACTGTGTATGTCCAGTTCCAGAACCATTTGTATGAAAACTTTCTCCGTTGAATTGCGTTTGTTCTTTTGTGCAAGATCAGTTGATTTTATTTGTGTGAATCTATTTCTGGGCTTTCTATTCTGGTCCATTGAATTATTGCCAATACAACACCATTTGATTACTGACTTCGTAAGTTTTGAAGTTGAGTGGTTGACAACCCTCTCTGTTCTTCTTCATATTGTGTTGAGTAATCTTTTACCTTTCCATATAAATTTTAGAATTTGTCAACATCCAAAAAGCAGCTTGATGGAATTCTCATTGGGATTCTGTTGACTCCAGACAAGTTGGGAATAATTGGCATCTTAACAATACTGAGCCTTCCTAGCCATGAACATGAAATATCTCTCCATTTATTTAGATTATCTTTTCTTTCCATCACTTTTTGTAGTTTGCCTAATGTAGCTCTTGTACGTATTTAGTAGGTAGACTTATGTCTGTTTCTTTTTTTCTTTTCTCTTTATTGCTATGTAAATGGTATTCTTTTTCATACCATTTCCAGTCATTCACTACTGGTACATTGGAAAATAATTGACTTCTGTATTAATGTATCCTAAGACTTGGCTGTTATCACTAAAGAGTTTTTGTTTTTGTCACATCTTTTGGATTTTCTACAGTCATCTGTAAATAGTTTTAATTTTTCCTTCCCAATGCACGTACCTTTTTCTCATCCTGTCTTCTTACATTTTGGGGGGCTTCCAGTATGATGCTGAAAATAGGAGTGGTGAGAGAGGATGTTATCTCATTCCTGATCTTAGGGAAAAGCATCTAGTTTCTTGTCATTTTAGTATCATGTTAGCTATAGGATTTTGTAGCTATTTATTATCAAGTGGACAATGTTCCTCTGTATTGCTAGTTTGCTGTTTGTTGTATGGTATGAGATTGGGTTTTATCAAATGACTTTCTGCATCTTTTTAAGCATGACCATTGATTTTCTGTAGCCCGCTGATATGATGATTTTTGAATGTTGAATCAGCCTTATGTATATGAGTGGTCATGAAATAACTTTTTTAATGTATTGTTGGATTTTACTTGGTGATTTTTTTAATTTATGTTCATGAAAAATTAATGATCTGTAGTTTTTTTTTTTGTAATGTCTTCACTTGGTTTTGGTATGAGGGTAATTTCCTCATAGAATGAGTTAGGAAATGTTTCCTCTACTTTTAGTTTCTGGAAGAGATTATTAAGAATTGGTATTGTTTTGTCTGTATGTTTGGTAAGATTTACTATTGAAACCATCTAGGCCTGATGTTTTTCTTTTGAGGAATGGGGAGGTGGGCATTCTGTACAGGCATTCTGTACAGAAGACTATCTTTCATATTAATTTCTCTGCCCAGATCTCTGTATATGGTAGTGAAAATTTGAACTGTAAATTTGCTTGATATGTAATACTGTAGATTTGCTGAGCTTATATTACTTTAACCTATGAGACTTGTGGCGAAGATAGACAAGCTCTCTTGTGGTCTTCATATGCCAGTGGACATTTTTTTAAAAGTTCATTGAAGATGTGACGTTTCAAAAGTCCTACTTTTAAGTATAGTTGTTTGTGCTCTTTGCATCTTGCAGCCTCAAAATCTCATCCTCTGTCATCATGGGGGTGTTGAACCCCAAATACCTAGGTATTAAAAAACAAAAACCCAACAAAATTTAAAGATTTAATTACTTGAGAAAGTTTGAGATCAATCATGGTAGCTAAATGTATTTGTTGAGTTTCTTCCAGAAATTCTTTACTCTGCTAATTCTTCCTAGATTTTCAGTGTTGTTATGGATTATAGTATGTTTTCTTCATTTCACTGGGATTTAAAGAAGAAAAAGCATGTATATTTAGCTTACCATTTGAAACTAGTTCTGTTGATTAGTAAGGTCACAACAGTAGGTAATTTTTTTTATTATTCTACTAATACCAATAAGGGAAATAAAAAGGACTGTTATAGGGAAAAAGAGCAGCCATTGGAGGCAGATTGCTGAGTTCACATATTGACCATGGCACTTTATCTTCTTGGAAAATTACTTCTCTGTGCCTGTTTTCTTGTTTTTTCTTTTTTTATCAAAAATAAGAATTAGTAAGGCCTTCCTTTTAGAGTTGCTGTGAGGAAATAATGTACTTTATAAAGCACTTAAAAACAATGTGTGACATAAACTGTAATTGTTAGCTGCTATCATTATTGTCATCATCATTACATCTTGGAATTGTAAAAAGAATAAGTCACGTTCACTGATCAGTAAGGAAACGGCCTACCTGAAATACATGGTTCACACTGAGGAGTAATGGATAAATGCACTGAAGAAATCAGTTGGAGTTAGACCATGGAGGCCTTGAGTTCCAGGTTGAACTTCTTTATTTCTACTCTACAGAGCTTCTCAATGAAAAGTTTTAGGAAGATTATTGCAATAATTACCTGTAATGCCTAAATTCAGGTGACAGCAGTGGAGTTGGAAAGAAGTTCCAAAAATGAATGGAATTGAACTAGACAATCTTTCTACTCATTTCTAGGTGTCTAGCATGAGTCTACGGGTTTTCTTAGCCTTCTCAGTTGAAAAAAGATGTTTTCGGGGCCTCCCTGGTGGTGCAGTGGGTTGAGCAACGCACTATGAAGCAAACCGCAGCCACTGCAGCACAAGTTCGATCCCTGCTGCCGGCCAGAGAGGGGACCCACATGGCACGGCAGAACTCTCCTGCTGTGCCCGCTGCTCCCCTCAGCAGTGTACTGCCGTTGATCTGCCTGTTCTGCTCCCTGCTCTCTGTGGTGAATCCTCTCACCCCCCACACCTCTGGCCTGTACCCCAGTGCTTGTATAAATAAATGAATCTCTAAAAAAATTAATTAATTAAAAAGATGTTTTCATATGATGTTTCAGGTAATTTTTAATTTTCTGAATTTTTTATGTATTCTCTTGTGTGCTTTTCTATAGGTTTTAGATGGAGCAGGATTAGATATTGATTTCCATCTTGCCTCTCCAGAAGGAAGAACCTTAGTTTATGAACAAAGGAAATCAGATGGAGTTCATACGTAAGTACTCTCTTAGTTGAGTTCCTTGAGCCGAATGATAGGGGGAAGGAAATTTAGCACATTTGATACTAATATCAGTATTAAATTGTATATGAACATTTTAACTAGTCCTTGTTAGTAGTCTATCTTAAACTACCATTAACCTTTTTTGTCCAGACATTTTGCTTTTGATCCCAATTAAGATCGTTCACTGGTTTAAACAAGTGTTGCATTCACACTGTTAAGGCATTTTAAGTTTGCCTTTCTGGCTAGCACAGGCTTTCCATTTTAACTCTAAGTTAGTATTCCAGTTACTTGAACTGCTGACTATATCATCTTTGCCCATTGTTTTCTTTCTTAAATAACAATGTGTGTGTATGTCAATTGTTTTGTTTTGCCTAGTTTTTTACTCAGACAATTTACTCTTAATAAGAAGACCTGAAAGTAAAAAATCCAATCTTAGGAAAGCATATAGAAAGGAAATATGTCTTACAACTCGAGTTTAGCATTTGATAAAAGCCTTGTATTCTCCTATTACATCTCACGTCCCTTTTCCATATCTCACTGGTGTTTCCCCATTCCATTCAATTATTTTACTAATTTCTTGACTTGGTACCACTGTTGTGTTAAAACTAAGTTTATAGGAAAAAGAGCAAGTGCAGAGTGTAACATATTTGCCATAAACTAGGCTTTGTTTCTAAGTTAATCATTACATCCCACTGTAAGGTAGATTCTTTGATTCCCAATTCCCATTTTTACAGACAAGGAATCTTTACAAACAAGGAGACTCAGAGAAGTTAAATAAGTCTGCAGGGATACACATTTTATTAAGAGGAGGAGGCAGTATCGACCAAAATTCTTGCTTTCTACCATATGCTACTTAGACCATCCCTGGCATATAGCACTATGTAAGTACTAGCTATTAATGTAATTATTGGTCTTTGTTAACCAAAGTACCTGTAATTGATACTCAGTAAATAAATACATGTATGAATGAGGGGGGGAGAGTATCTCAACAATAATTTTTAAAGATATCCCTTTCACTGGTCTTTTTAAAATAGCATTTTACCTCTGTAGAGCTCAGGAGAAAATGCATAAACTATTAGTAAATAAGAGAAAAAGTCATTTTAAAAGTCAGATTAATATACTTGGAACTAGCTATGCTTTCTCTTTGATAGGTAAGAACTATACTTTTAGTCCATTTTCAAATTTCAAATTATAGAAAATGTGTAGACTTTTTTGATTTTTACTTCTCTCCAGTTTCTGCTTTCATTTAGAGATGAGTTAAAAATAGCTGTTAAAAGGATACCTTACTTCTTTCTTACATAGAATTACCTCTCATTAAATCATTGGGAGAAAATTTAGTTTTTATAAGAGTTCACATTTATTGAGTTCTTTTGATGTGCCAAGCCACTATTCTAAACACTTTACATGCATAAGGTTTTTTTTTTTAAAATTTCACAATCTTGTGAAATACATAATATTACTATTTTACCTAGAAGGAAAGTGAGCCATAGGACAGGTAAGTTGCTAAAGGATATATAGGTAATGAACAGCAATTTCAGAATTTAAAACCAGGCAGTTCCTAATCACTTGTTCCTAATCACTATGCCAAATTTACACTCACTTTCTCAAAAATTAGATTCAAATAAATATTTTATCTGTCCCTCTAGAAATCAGGTTTAGTAAAAATGGAGCTTTAAAACACTGTAATACCTAACACTGCCTGGAATAAGGAGTTATATGTAAATTTTTCTGAACAACTAAATTAAGTATTACCATAACTCACCAGACTCTATACATCTTGAATTAATTATGTTAACTCTTTAGTTGAAAGGAATATTTTACAGCATTTTTATTTGGATAATATTTTGTACCATTTGTAGTAATAAAATTCCTTTCTTCTAATAAAATTCTTTCCCACACAAATTTAGAGATGTTAATACAGGAATGACTACCAAGTATAAAGTATCTTTGTTTTTTATATACACAACAAAACTCATACATCTGACTTCTTAAACTTTTTTCATTTTTGTTCCTGTTCAGTATAGTCTTTTTAGACTTTTTGCCCTAATCATACGCCCATGAAGTTTTAATACCACAGATAGGGTACATATTCATTTTTAAATTGCTTATATGTTCTTTATACATGAAAAGAGTAGGTACAGAAGCTTACCCCTTTTATCCAGTGTAGTTAAGAATGGCTAAATAAAGCAGTCAGATAAAATTAAAAGTTAAATATAAAAGTAACATTAACCTTTATATTTTATTTACTTAAATAGTGTTGGTCACATGCGAATTAGCACTATATAAAACTATACATCAGTAGCAATGTAGTTTTAAATCATTTCAAACATTTTCCTGAGAAAAGCTAAAAGGATGGAAAAGGTAATTTCTTAAAAGTACTTTTAGTTATGTTAATCTTTTTGCTTAAAATGGAAAATAACTTCAGCTATAAGTCTGATAGATATTGTTGGACTTTTCCCCCAGCCCCAACATTTGG
The DNA here is from genome assembly GCA_019455555.1 of Galemys pyrenaicus. Classification (NCBI taxonomy): domain Eukaryota; kingdom Metazoa; phylum Chordata; class Mammalia; order Eulipotyphla; family Talpidae; genus Galemys; species Galemys pyrenaicus. Next base: position 4,513,977 of record JAGFMF010011858.1, read on the forward strand.
CATAATTAATGATGTTGAATAACCTTTGTAGAATTAAATAATCTTATTTAAGGCTCCAAAAAGCACTAAGGATGAAACATAAGCATCTACCAGGAGAGACTGGAGACATTAATAGGCATGTGCAGGCCATTTCTTGTTTTATTACTTTTAGATCAAGCAGTTGATCAGTACAAAGTCTTCCCATCATTGCTTTGTCAGTTTGCTGTAATTTTGTAGCACTGTTCTTACATAGATTTTGTCTCTTCCAAAGTACAGATAACTCATGCTGTTTGTGATATAATCCAAGAAAGCCCAAAGACTGAAATTAAATACTAAATCATAAGATTTTGTCAGGTAGGATTGATCTTTGGAGAGCCACAAATTGCTGCAGTCAATTTTTTTTTGCTCCTCTTGAACTAATTTTCAACTAATTTTATGGGCAATCTCTTCCTCACCCCTAAAATGAGAATGCATAATCCAACTGAACACTGTCCTTCAGTATAGTCATGTTGTGATGCCATTAATCAGAATACAATGTAAAATTTTCCTTAGGAAATGCCCCACATCTAGGTCATATTATGTAATAATGACATTGCTGTGTTTGTGGTTTGGTTTTGTTTTTCTTTTAAAATTTTTCTCTACCATATTCAGCAGCATTTGCTTCAGGCTTCTTCTGAAGGATAAATAAAATCTCAAAAACAAAGGCATGTCATATTGAGGAGGCTGCAAAGAATGCAGCCAAGCTGCGCCATATTGTAGAAAGATCAATTAACTTGACAATCAGAAAATTGAGCTTTGTCTATCCCTGTACTAGAATATATAATCACAGGCAAGTATCTTTATATATAAAAAACTTTACTTACCTTAAGAAAGGTTAATAATGCCGCCTTCCAAATATGATGGGTAAGGATCAAGAGAAAATATGAGAAAACTGTAAATTATGAAGTTACACAAGTGTTGACTAGATTTAAAGTGTGTATATCAACTGCTCAGCAACGTGACTGGATTTATCTCCTAAACATAAATAAGCCAGAAATACAGGGGGAAAGTTGTAGGTTAGTTATAAAGATGATAATCACATGTATCAAATGTTATATTCAAAGAGCTACAGAAAATATTACAACCTTCTTAGAAATTTAAGTGATTCAGTATACTACAGATAAGAAATTTTATATTCATTCAGAACAACCTTCCATGAAAAATAAAAAAAAACTAGTTTCTACATTAAAGTCATTAGAAAATCACTTTGCTAAATTAACTCTGCACAAATCCATTATCCTGAATGTAAAGATGAGAAGATCGTAAGTTCATTTAAGGTATGAGTAGAATTTATTCAGTAAAAGAAATGCCACTGAGAATAAAGCTCTGGTTGTTGGCCACTAGCCTCATCCTAACCTACATTGTAAACATTATTAGAAGTACTTTTAGGAGGAGGCCTGGAAGAAACATTTAGGAAAATCCATCACTACTTTTAAAAACAAAATATGGGGCCTCCCTGGTGGTGCAAGGCGCACAGCACTGTGAGGTATCCACAGCCACTGAGTTTGATCCCTGGCAAGGGAGGTGACCCATATGGGGCAGCAGACCTCTCTTGCATTGCTTGCTGCTTCTCTCAGCAGTGTACTTCAGTTGATCTGCCTGTTCTGTTCCCCACTCTGTCTCTGATATCTCCCCTCCCATCCCCCAACCCCCTTGTGCCTCTGGCCTGTACCTCAGTTCTTGTATACATAAATAAATCTTTAAAAAATAAATAAAAAATAAAAAACAAAATTTACTTTAGAGACTAGTTTCAATTGAAGGGAAGTTTGTAGTCGTATTTGCATATGAAATGATTTACATTTTAATAATGTATAAATATTAATATTGTGAGGCATCAGTTTTCATTGTATTCTTTTACAAAAATGAGATTTACCATAATTTGCTGAGTAACGACTAGTTAAGTTCAAGTATTTAACTATATTTCCAGGTTGTTGTTTGCCCAAGAAATTATAAATTATCTTTCAATAAATACTAAGGAGAAGTATGTTCAGATATTATAAACCATGTTATTTCTTAATAGTTTTTCCTTTCATCCCAAATAAAAGTATAGAAAACTCAAGATTTGTACTTTTTTTAAATACAGGATAGAGACAGAAGTGGGTGATTACATGTTCTGTTTTGATAATACGTTCAGCACCATTTCTGAGAAGGTGATTTTCTTTGAATTAATCCTGGATAATATGGGAGAACAGGGACAAGACCAAGAGGATTGGAAGAAATATATTACTGGCACAGATATGTTGGAGATGAAACTGGAAGACATCCTGGTCAGTATGGTTTTTTAATAAAACCTAACATCAAGAAGTTTTATGTATCATAGGCTCTAAGTTATAAGCATTTTGTGCATTATCTTATCTAATCCTTCTGTAACTCTTTTAGGATTATAATCTTCATTTTTCCAATGAAGAAACTGTATTTAGGGAGGTTAAGTAATGTTTCAGTACATAGAGAGGGAGAAGTAGAATTGGAAGACAGACTTAACTATAGAATTCCCTTAGAATGTTTACAAACAGAAGATGTATTTGAAATATAGTGTACTTGTTGAGGGGGAAAATGAGCAATTTGTAAATGCTTATGACATATATTTTCCCCATGGCATACTTACAAAATTTGATAGTTCTTAATTTGGAGTATTGTTTACATTATGTAGACCAAACTTCTTACCAGAAACTAGCACTATACTCAGGAATAAAAATCTCTTCAAATATAGCTTCTCTGAATTGTCATAAACATTATAAAGAAATGTGAATGATTCTTTTTGCTAATAGTATTTAGTAGTGCCATAATGGAGGGGAAGATGATTCTATTCAGCCACAATTAAAATATAATCAGATGACAGAATTTACTCAGTGATATTTGTAAATAGTCTATATTAAATGATTACTGCAGGAGAAGTAACTGGTATGATACTTTTTATAGCTTCTAGTATTCTTTCAAGTTGGACTTTTTGGTAACAGTGTGATCCTTTGATTATGAGGTTTCTTAGGAAAGCAACAATCAAATTATAGGAGACATAGGTTAGCTTAAGAAATTTGAATCGTATCAGCAGTTATAAATCTTGTTAGTACTTCACTGAATTCTCAAAAGACTGAATTCATTCCCATGTTTAAATATGGCTAAAAATACCTCTCCAGATTTGTATCTCAACAGCAAACTTGAAATAATTTTTACTTAGCTATCATCTTTACAATATTTGAAAAGAACTGTGCATGGTCTTAGTTTTTATATGGGAATCTGATTCCCAAATTTTTGTTGATTATTAAGTTACCATTGCTTTACAAATATACCCAGGTGATAAATAACTACACTTTACAGTTTTGTAAGTTTATCAGAACAGTGTGAAATTTTGAATTATTTTTTGCTAAAATAAGGATTTTAAACAAGAAAATGTTTCTAGTGTTTTTAGAGTTAAATACTCTGAAATTGCACATCTCAACTTCACATTCCATAGCCCTTTTACAGTTTACAGTTCACTTCTCACCAGAACTTTACTATAGTTTTTCAGAAGATAAGCAATTTAGAATGCATCTTGATGGATAAGTTTGTGATCTTGGGACACAGTTCTGTATTAAAAATAGTATGGCTATCTGAAATTGTAGTACTTTGTGATTTCGCTACTTAAAGATAAAAATACTATTTGTTTTGCTAGATACTAAGTTATGCCAGACTAAAATTCAGAGAAGAAACTTGAAAGAATGTATTTTTAAATACTATGTTGTATATAAAAGCAAACACCTAAAAATGTTATTAGGTTTTTTTTTTAAAACAATCGTTTTCTTATGTGGTTGTAAGCGCTTAAGAAAAAGAGAAGGAAAAAAAGAACAAGATGATGTATGTAAAATTCCTAGTACTGTACCACTCAAATATATTTTCATATTATTTACAAATCACATAGCTTTGCTCCGCTGTTAAAGGACTACTTATAAACTTAAATATATCAGAACTCATATAACCTTACAGGAAATATTTAGGTAATCCAAACAGTAGCACTTTTCCCTCATGAAAATTGAATTTGGATATAAAATTAGTATGACTATCAATGTACTGTGAAGCATATCTTTAAAGTTGCTAAATATTTCTTTTAGAGTAAAATTATTTTATCTGTCTTCAGGATTCCATCAGCAGTATCAAGTCCAGACTAAGCAAAAGTGGTCATATCCAAACTTTGCTTAGAGCATTTGAAGCTCGTGATCGGAACATACAAGAAAGCAACTATGACAGAGTCAATTTCTGGTCTATGGTTAATTTAGTGGTCATGGTGTTGGTGTCAGCTATTCAAGTTTATATGCTGAAGAGTCTATTTGAAGATAAGCGGAAAAGTAGAACTTAAACTCCAAACTAGAGTACTAAAGTTGAGAGACAAAAAAATGCAATAAGCTGTTACAGTCAAGACCATTAATAATCTTTTCCAAAATGTTTTCAGGCATTACTGTGTAAAACAATTGTAATTTTAATGTGTAAGAAAATCATCAATTTTGTCTGTGCAAATAATCTTGTTGCTCCAGTTGTACTTAAGTGTATAACAAATATTTTGTAAAGTATACACACATTGAATGTAGCTTTATTAACTATAATTTCCTAAGTTTAAAAAGTAATTTGCAAGTGTCATGAGCCTAAATGCAACAGCAAACTACATTCTAAGAGTCTCTTCCATAGAATTTTCTTTATAAATGTGGTTTTTACAAATTAATTGTACAAGTTTTCAATATATTAAATTAGAAATTATCTGAGAATTATGTAACTATAGGTCATATATATACACACACACACATATATATCTTTAGCAAAGACTGGACTTTTCTCTTTTTACACATGCACCTCTAACATTAGAGCATAGTGAGATTTTTATAATTAAATGTTTCAACTTAAAATACTAGCAGAAAGTATTCATTTTATATACTTTTAGCCTACATTCCCAAGAGCTGACATTTTGATAATTCTTAAAAATGCAGTCATACTTACTAAAATTAGGAATGGGTAAATTGCTGTCTTTATAATGATAGCATTCTAATTCTCAACTTAAGTGTAATGTGTTAATATGTAGGAAAATTTTATTATCACCAGGAATTGTGAAGGAAATATTGCTAAAAGATCTAGGCCCCACCCCCTTTTCTCAATTATAAAGATCAGTGAAAAAGACTTTTGGTCAACACAGAAATACCTGATTAAAATGAAGTTCACTTAAACTACAAGTATGTGTCTGAAATATGTTTGGCTCATCATCATAACCCAATCCTAATATAAACCATGAGGTGATTTTCAGTTAAAGTTGTAGTTTTTATTTTTTACAATTGCTTTGAATTATCTTTTATATGTATTCAGGTACATCATAAGATTACTAGGTTAAGCACCAACTTACAATTTTATCATAACTTTCTTAAAATGATTTTTCTGATCACTTTATTGGCATTCAATTAAAGATTTAAAATCACCCACTGAATTCCAAACTATAAACATAAGTAACTCTGTAGTTTATTGCAGCCTTTGGATTCTTGACTCAAGTACCAGTAATTTAGTTACATCAAAAATAGAATTTTTATACCCATTTGTAACAAATGAGTTATAAACAATCAACTTACACATTTGCATATAGAAGTTTTTGTAGGTAATTACGGATATTACCGCTAAGAACTAATCCAGAGAGTATGGTTTCATCTATATTTATACTCAAAATGGTAAAAAAAAAAAAAAAAAGATTTCTCCTTATGCCTGTGGGAGAATAACAGTATAGTCAAAACTATTCTAAATTAAGTAAATGCCATTTATAATCAAGTACCTTAATTGGCCAAGAAAAGGACTTCCATGTCTAGGAGTAGCCCCTGTAGCACATACAAAACAATGGTCAGTAAGATCACTGCCTGTTCCTCTTATCTCTAGTCCCCCTTGTAACTCCCCCCTTGTGTTAAACTCAAGTAAACTCCTAGTACTAATGTAAGAGTACAGATATGAACTACTGCACCTTTTCTATAAAACTGTGATTAAGAATTCTACCTCTTATGTATGGCTGGTTTTTTTCCTAGCACTGAATTTGTTATATTTACATACATGATTTGTGCCACTGATTTTAAACCTATAATGCAGTAATTTCTTATATAATGACTTTACTTGGGGGAAAAAAATTAGGAATATTAAGGACAATTTTATTTTTATAGACACAAAGTGAGATTATTTAAAAAGCAGGTATTGTTACCTGTATTAACCAAAAAAGTAAAATTTGTTAATATTTCTCTAATCTGTAATACTTCTAAATGCATGTTTATCTGCCTTGTGGTTTTTTTTGAATGACAGAATTTCAAACTTAGTTATAAAACTGAGCAAACTCTCATTTAACAGCTGATTTAGCTTGGTTTTTAATTAAATAAACTTACAGTGCTGTAATTTAAGGCCTAGAGTTTCATCTGATTTGCATTTATATCAGTGTTGTTCATGTGAATGTCAACACATGGTGGGCAATCAGTTGTTTAAAAGCACTGAAATACGTAACAAATTTACCTGTAATTTTGTTATTTATCCTTAAGCATTGTCATTATGTTGTAAAGTTGACAAAAATTGAATGCCTGTAATTGTATGTCAAATGAAAATTCTTTATCTGAAAGCTTAAACTGATTTAGCATGTAGTGGTTTTTTATCTGAAGTATAACATAGTGTCGCTCAAACTGCTTTTATACTGTGGACAGCCATAATAATGAGTAATGAATATTGAGCTTAGTATATATAATAAAAGTTACAATCAGAAATTTACTGGTCCTTAAAGCCTTCCCTGTTCTTTAGCCAAGTGTTCTCGCATCTGAAACCCCATACTTCTCTGCACTTACCATTCTGCCTTGCATTTTAATTGTTTGTGTACTTACTCATGTTGCCTAAACATGCATTGTACTTTAATGGTGATCAAAATATGGAGACAAAGATAATCAGTTCTGAAAATAAACACACAAGGAGCTTGTCCTACTTCTCTACCCTTGATTATTTATAGAATATGGCTCCAGAATCTTAAATTTTAGCCAATACAATTTGTGATTCTGGTGTCCACTGCCTATCCTTTGGACTATTTGCTAACTGGGTGATCTCAAAATAGCACATGAGCATACCAGTGTCTGGTGGAGATCGGTGTGTTATAGGTCATTTCCTTCATACCACCTAGAATAGCTACTCTTACCCACAAACTGGTAGAATTACTTAGGCGCTCTTATGTTTCTGTACCTCCATCACGTTCAGATTTCTGGGCTTCTGGAAGGCTTGTGCCATTAGAAACTGGAGCCACATTATAGTTAAGTATGTGTGAGGAAAGGGCACAAGTTAAGGAATCCAGACCAAGGTAAAATTATGGATGAAAAGGCACATTAAGTGAGATTCTGGACCCCTACATGTGAAAAAGGCAGAGCAGGGGAGAAATTGAAGGTTTTTCATGACCTTGAGAGTCAATAGCAAACTGAACAATGAAAATCAGTTATCCAACACTGAAGTGAACTCCTTTATGTATCAAGAGACTACTCCCCAATCCAGAAATATGTAAAGTGGCAATAAGATGTTACTGATTCTCTCTATATCCAGTATCAAAAGGGAGGACAGACCAATAAGCCTTTCTATCCTTATTTCAATTCTAAAAGGACCAGTACTAGTAATATTCCTATCAGCAAGCTGAGAGACAAGATGAGGACCTCAAAATACAAATTTTAAAGTTCTTTTTCACTAGACACTTAATTGATTTTCAAATGCATACATATAAAACTAGCAAAGCATGTACAGAATCTGTATGCTGCTAATTTCCAAAGTAGTGAAAGAAAGACCAAATCAATGAAGAAAGGCACATTTATGGATTCGGAGTATCACTTCTTCCCAAGTAAAAAATAAATTTAACATAATTCCTATCAAAATCCAGCAAAGTTTCTTTGTAGACAGAGACAAATTTACTGTAAAATGTCTACAGAAAAGCTAAGAATGTTAAGAATAGCTCTCCTGCCCATCTGTGACTATAGAGGCACCTCTCTTTCTTTCCCTAATAAAACTGTCCTCTAAAAATGTACAAAGGGGCCTCCCGGGTGGTGCAGCAGGTTAAGCAACACACTATGAAGCAAACCGCAGCCACTGCAACATGAGTTCGAGTTCAAATCCCTGCAGCCAGCTGGGGAGGTGACCCAGATGGCGTGGCAGACCTCTCCTGCCTCACCCGCTGCTCCCCTTAGTATGTTTCAGTTGATCTGCCTGTTCTGTTCCACACTCAAGTCTCTGGTGGATCCTCTCACTTCCCACAACTTTGGCCTGTACCCCAGTTCTTATATGGATATATAAATCTTTCCCCAAAAATGCAAAAAAAAAAAAAAAAGCTAAAGCAATTCTGAAAAAGAATAAAGTTAAAGTAAGTTTAAGACTTACTACATATCACAGTAATCAAGACTATATGGTACTGGCAGAGGGATGACACAAATCAGTGAATCAAAAATTCTAGAAGTAGACCAACATAAGTCCAACTGACTTCAGACAAAGATCAAAAGCTATTCAATAGGAAAAAGACAGTTTTTAAATAAATGGTGTTGGAGCAACTGGGACACACATGATAAAAACAAAACTAAAACTTCACAAACTATCTTCATACCCTAGGACTAGGCAAAGATTTTGAACTTCACCCCAGATGCATGACTCATGAAAGGAAAAACTTGTAAGAGTAGACTTTATCAAAAGCAAAAACATGTTCTCTACAACAAACACTATTTAAAGAGGACTAAAAAATATAAGCTCCAGATGGGAAGAAAATGTAAACCACATATTCAAAGGTGTACCTGAATAAAGAATTCCGAAATCTCTTTAAACAGGTGTAGGGTAAAGGTTGATCAGGTATTTCTACCCTCCCACCACTGATGATGAACACCTGAGATGCTGCGAGCATTCCAGGGTGGGCATGCGCAAGTGGGCGCACCTGTGTTGGACACGGGCATAAAATGGGCGGTGTCATAAGAACTGTGAGGACGAAGGAACAGCAGCAGCAAAGAGAGAGAAGCAGCAGCCGAGAGGGTGAGATGCGCTGGGGGCTGGGAGGCCTGCCAGCCCCCCGGCACCCCTGCCTGCCATGTACCTGGCCACCTCTACTAAATAAAAAGTCTGAAAAGCCACCAAGGGCTCCAAGAGACTCGTTCCTTGACCGGTCTGCCCAGAACCATCCTGAACCTGCCTCCAGTGCTGCCGCCATCCTGCCGCTACAACAGGTTAAACAATTCAATTAGAAAATATTTGCTAACAACACAATCATTTCACCAAGGAAGATATGTGGGTGACAAATAAGCACATGAAAAGATGTTCAACCTCATTAGCCCTAGAAATTCAAGTTAAAACCATAATGAAGACCACGCAAGTATTAAAAAGGTGAAAATTAAAAAATTACAGAACCAAATACACCAAATAATGGCACAACTGCAAGAGAAATATGATCATACTTTTCTAGTATGCTATGAACTAATAAAGTCACTACGGAAAATATTTTGGTAATTTCTTATAAAATTAAATATGTACTTACTACATAACCCAGGATTTTGCACTTGGAATCTTATCCCTGGGGAATGAAAATGTTTAAGTTCAAATAAAAACTTGTACCCAGCAGTTTCATTTGTAAAGCTTGAAACTGAGAACATCCCAAGTGTTCTATAAAAAGGAATGGTTAAATACTGAACATTCATGCCATGGAATATTATGCTGCAATAAAAAGAAAACTATTGATATAGTAATTTGAATGGATCTCAAGGGACCTATAGTTAACGAGCAAAAAATTTTGAAAAGTTAAGACACTATATAACAACCCTTTAACCAATATTCTTGAAATAAAATTAGAAAAGGAAAAGAAATTAGTGACTGCCAGGTGTTAGGAATGGAGAGAATTAAGGGAATATGGCTATAAAGTCAGGCTTGTAGGAAAACAACTGTGTCTTGACTGAGTAAATAGATCTATATGATAAAATTACATCTAACTTACATACAAACGGATACTTGTAAAGTTGGTGAAATGTGAATAAACTCTGGATTGTACCAATGTCAGTTTTCTAGACTTGATATGCAAAATATTACTGTTAGGATAAAACTGAACTGTACATGGGACCTCCACACTTGTTTTTTGGCAACTCCTTATGAACATATACTTATTTCAAACTAGAAATTTTAAACAAAGGTGGGTCAGCGTAGGGTCAGAATAAACTATCAGATTTTTCCACCCTCCTGCCATTGGTATGACGATGCCCACCTAGGTGGGCATGCACAAGTGGGTGCACCTGGGTTTGGACACAGGCATATAAGGGTGGTGTCAAAAGGACACCAGTAGCAGAAAGAGAGCAGTAGCAGGAGAAGCAGAGAGAAGCAGCAGCCGAGAGGGTGAGATGCACCGGGGTCTAGGAGGCCTGGCATGTACCTGGCCACCTCTGTAAATAAAACTGAAAAAGCCACCAAGGGCTCCAAGACTCCTCCTTTTACCCCGTCTGCTAGAACCATTCAGAACTAGCTTTGTGCCCCTCCTGCCACTGCACTCAATACTGGAGGGGTGGCCAGAATGGTTGAATAAAAATATACAGATTTCTAGTTATAAAATATACTATTTCTGGACTACAGAACTGGGTTTTTAAAATTCTTCTGCATTATCTGAATTTCCTACTGAGCAACAGTTTGAAGTTCTTTCGTTCTGGGAGAAAATGAGTTGATATAAAGATATCCTATCTTGGGCCTCCCTGGTGGCGCAGTGGGTTAAGCAATGCACTATAGGACAAACCACAGCCACTGTAGCACGAGTTTGATGCCTGCCACCGGCTGGGGAGGTGACCCACATGGTGTGGCAGACCTCTTTTCTGCCTCACCTCACCTGCTGTTCCCCTCAGCAGTGTATATTTCAGTTGATCTGCCTGTTCTGCTCCCGTTCTGTCTCTGGTGAATCCTCTTACTTCCTGCGCCTCTGGTCTGTACCCCAGCTCTTGTATACATACATACATACATACATACATATTGAAAAAAAAAAAAAAAGATATCCTATCCTCCCTGTTTGTCTCTTCTACCTCTATTTTTCCCTATCATTGTTCCTTCCTTCTAAACACTGTCATCAGTAATGCTTCTTTAGTTTATTGCCAGTTAAGATACAATCAGGGTTAACCAGAGAAGGAATACATTAGGTTACAAATTAACAGTTTTCTCCAAGCCATGTTTAGATGAGGAAAAGGAGTACCTTTAGTGGCAGATGTGAATTATTTCTAGTACTAGAAAATCCAGAACTGGAGACTACTGTAGTTTCCTTATAAAGAGAAATACTTGATTATGTGTATAATTCTTAAATTTCCCTGTTACTACATTATAGAAGATGCTTATCATTTTCTAAACTTAATTCCTATTTTCAAGGAAATATAGTGTTCTTTTGTAGAAGTCTATTTAGTAATTACTCAAAATACTTTAGTGATGCTTTCCAGCATTAGCCAAGAAAACTGACCATTTACTCACCACACTGGATATACTTTAGCAGTTATTCTTCATAAGGCATTGTTTCACTTACTCATTTCAAAACTATAGCACATTAGTTTTAAATATTTCTTTTAAAATTTTTTTCCAGGCTTACTTTTATTACAGTTTGCTTTTGCTGCAATGCCACTTTGGAGTACACATACAGATTTTTGAGTTGACAGCATTCACCTGGGAAGCCTGACAAACCAAGTGTTTCTACTTCAGAGTAAGCTTTTGAATAAAACAGTGCTTCCCCACTACAAATATAGGCATTACATGGTTCAACAAAACCAGTATTTTTTTGGTTCAGCTAATACCCTCAAGCTACTCTAACCATTTCTGTACAACAACAGGTAGGACAGAAAACTCTCACATTCTTTGGAAAAATGTCTACAAATTGCCCCCATACTATCAAGTACTGAGTGGGAAATACCCACTTACATTCCACTAACAGTGTTAAAGAAAAATATTTATGATGTCAATTATTGGTCAAAATAACAATTATAATTAAGTATATATTAATGGAGTTTGCTATTAACATTTAAGTTAAATTTACAACTTCATGGAGTAACTTACTCATGTAAACTGTAATGTATCTACAATCACATCTGAAATATTTATGTGAATACATAAAAGCAATATAATTGATTCTGAAATATATTTCTCTACCAAAAACAGAACATTTGAAAACTTATTTTTTTAAAAAGATTTATTTATTTATGCACACAAGAGCTAAGGTACAGGCCAGAGTCCAGAGAGGTGAGAGGATTCACCAGACAGAGCAGGGAGAACAGGCAGATGGACTGAAGTACAGTGCTGAGGGGAGCAGCGGGCCAGGCAGGAGAGGTCTGCTGTGCCATGTGTGTTCCCTCCCTGGCTGGCAGCAGGGATCGAACTCGTGCTGCAGTGGCTGCGTTTTGCTTCATAGTGCTTTGCTTAACCCACTGCATCACCAGGGAAGCCCCAAAACTTAATTTTTAAGTTTGTTTTGATGTGGTTACTTTCAATTTTTTTGATCTGAAAAAATTACTCACCTTTAGTGACTAGGTATTTATTCAGATGTTGTCAACTTTTTTCAGTACTTGACATTGATATGGCTGAATAACCTTGGTAGAACTAAATAACAAGATATAGTTTTATTTAATTCTACAAGACCAAGTCACAGATATAAGCACTGATAATCAAGCAAATAACAGGCACAAAAAGTGGAAGCCAGTAGGCATACACAGACCACCTCTCTCCCAGTAAGACTTCAAGATTGAACAAAGTACCCCAATGCGGCTATTTATTTTTTTGCCAGTTTCTAACATGGCTCTTGCAAACAGTTTGTGTATTTTCCATGGACTCAATGCTGGTCTTACAGTATTCAAGAAAATTCACCAAGAGCAATTAAAATCTAAAGAATAAAAACTATTGGGTAGAACTGAGTGTTGTAGGGTCACAAGCCATCATACAAGTTTTCTATGTCTCCCTCCTCCCCACCCCCCCAACTAATTTGTGCCCTTTGAGGAACTTTATTCTCTACTACCACCATGGAAAAGCAACATTGTAGGGTTAAAAAAAAACAAAAACAAACCAGAATTATCTTTTGCTAATATGAGGGACAGTAATTAGTCAAATTATTTTGAACAGGATATATTTTAGCTTTATGCTTTAAATCCACTGGAAAATTTTCTCGAATGAGAGACAGTCCTTCAAGAATGCTGCCAAAAGGAGGAATTAGTAAACATTGAGTTTCAGTCATCATCTCCAACAAAGAAAAAATGCAAGGGTATTTAGCCATCACAAAGAAATTTTGTTGGGTATAAATGAAAGGAGGGGGTGAAAAAAATTGATTCCAGTCTTATTCTATTATTACCTATAAGGACAGCATATTTTGATCTAGCTATATTACTCCAAGACATTTTGATATTACACTAAGTTAAAAATTATAAACATTGTACTTACTCCCACCTACTTGTTTTTCAGAGAGCCAGTTTTCTTTCATGCCTTCTCCCATTTCCAAATGTATATTGGACACCTGTTACTTTTTACAAAGCATCCATAATCACGTAAAATCCTCCTTTATAGTTAACTGTAAAGTTTCCCCATGCCCTTCCCATTTCCCCAAGAAAGAACATGGCTGATCAATTGCCACAGAAGAAATCAAAACTTTTGGTAGTGTGTATTCCTAGAAGTACCAAAACATAATTAAAGAGGAAAACAGGGGCCTCCCTCTTGGCCAAGGGGCTAAACCTCAGCAGTATGAAGCTATGGGCAACCACTACAGCAGGAGTTTGACTCCTGGCCAGGGAGCTAACACACATGGCACAGCAGACCTCTCCTGCCTCACCCTCTGCTCCCCTCAGCAGTGTATTTCAGTCAATCCACCTGTTCTGCTTCCCACTCTTGTCTCTGGTGAATTGTCTCACCCCCATAGTTGGATGTAGCACACCTACATCCAGGCTCTTATATGCATAAATAAATAAATCTTTAAAAAAATTAAAGAGGAAAACAACCCCTCACAAATAAGACATTTTTTACTATTTCTCAAAGTTGCACAGACATCTTCCTTTATCAACTCAAACAACTAGAACCACATTATAAGTCTTCATGTTCCAACCAAAAGATACTAGTACCAAGTAGAAAGTCAATTCAGTGACCCAAGTTCTGCCCTCAACACTGATAAAAGAAATCTGCCAAATATATACACAACAGAAAGCAAACAAGCATATTAGAATACCTCGTTAAATAAGGAAGGGGGAGAGAGAAGGTGCCTTCAACTCACACACTAGTGATCATTTCTGTTAAACAATTACAAAATATGTCTAAAAGGATGTGACCATCTTCTCTACATTAAAATCAATGGACTGTCATCTGACAGTTCTTATTTCTGATCTAGTTTATTACCTAAGGCCGTTTTGAATTAAAATGAGTAAGGTTTATTATTTTGACTTTTTTTTTTGAGTCTAGGGCAAAGTATTTTTAAGGAAAAAATTAGAAAACCTTTTATGTGAATGCTGATACCTTTTATGTAAGGAGAAAATAAAACATAGCTGAGAAACCTGCACTTTTTTAGTCTGGGATCAGGGTAGTTACTCTTTCAAGTATAAAATGTACAACTTGGCTAAGTTTATTTTTTTAAAGGCTCACTTAAGATGAACGTGCAATGATTAATCACTTGGGGAAAAAGAGGAAAATAAAAGAATTTTTATAAAGATCAATTGAAGTTAACATATTTGCAATGAAAACTGGAAAACTCTTTCCTCCCTGGCTAAATCAAAGCAGTCAGCTACTGCACCAGTGTGTATTTTCAAGCAAATACAGAAGCAAACTCATTAGCTCTTTAAAAAATACACACATTTAATGTTGGTCTGTTTTAATTCTAAGTAAAGCAATTCCAAAAATACAAACTGAACATCAGAGCCATGTGAACCACCATAATAAAATAAAACAGACATTCACAATAATTACGTCTAGAGACAGTTGAGCTTAATAAATCATCTTCCAAGTATACTAAAGAAAGTTACTAAAAATACTGCTGGTGTTCAGTTAGAATTAAAGGACTTTGGGGAAAACGAAATAATATGATACAGGTGGAGTGATTAAGGTTACACGGGATTTACATTTCCATTACCCCTAGATATAAACAAACATTCAAAAATCAACACAAACTCTGTGTGTTATTCAAAATATTGCAGCTGCAGGAAAGGCAACTTTAAATTAATAGCTAGGGGAAAATCAAGTTTTGGTGAAGGTAAACAGAAGTGACTTTTTAATTTGCACTTTTGTAAAGCTCATTTATACCTGGCCAACCAGGAACCAAATGCAGGACAACGAAGTTATCTGCTTCTTTTGGCTACAATGTGACAAAAAAGGTCATCTTTTGAAGACGTTTAAAGAAATAAAGCAACTTTCTTTATAAACAGTCAAATAATCAATCAATGGAATAAATAAGTACTAACTCACATTTTTACCGCTCTGCAATCACTATACTTTACATAGTTTTCATTTTGGCAGCAAATTCCCCAATTTTTAGGCTAAAGTCGACCAATCACTTTTAAGAGTAAAATGAATAGCCACCAAAATAAGAATATTCTTCTGTTTACTCTTTGGCTAAAAAGGAAAACAAACAAAACAAAACAAAAAGAAACAGAAGACAACTCTAACACTGGTGATAAAAGAAACTGTTTTTTTTTAAACATGTAAAATAAAGTTATCAATTTAAATCTTGGTACATTTTATAAAAACAAGAGGTAATGTTGTAATAAAACAGCAGTTGCCTCCACAGGTAACATACTGCTTTTTTAACCCTGTGCAATAAAATACTTTGTTCATACTACACTTATTCAACATGACTAACAGTTACTACAGACATTTCAGGAATCTTCATGGGATTCCTTGTAAGACTTACTGTTAAAACTGAGAGACATTTACAATCATGTGCCATGAAAACTTGAAATTTACTTTTAGTAGGAGATAATGTTCATATTATTTGAATTTGTTTTAGGTACTGAACAGCTGAGTTACAAGGACTAAAAGTGAAAAGCATTCTAAAAGCCCATGAACACTGTTGTTCACACCCTTCTTCAGAACACACTAAACTTGTCTGACACATTTTTCTTCATACATAGCAAGCAACAGCACCCAATAAAAGCCTGAGAAGAAATGCTGCTGTGTAAATACTGCAACTATTCCTGAAAAAAGAATTATGGGATATATACTCCAAAGCTGCCCATTCCCATAATTTGTATTGCATAGGTCACATAATCACACACATATATATACACATGTGTGTATATATATGCACATGCAAAGAATATATTAAGACGACAATGAAGTCTAGTCACAGAGCAATTTACAGGCTCAATATATTTTTTACACTTTGCTTGAAAGAAAATTTCAATATTTTACAGTCTTTTAGTAGGCATTATATACACTGCACTTTATGAAATCTAAAAGGTATTGAAATAAATTTTCCAACATTTTGGTAATAACAACAGACAATTCTCCAAATACTTGTGCTATCTATCTACATGATCCATTTGCTCTGATAACCACTAATCACAAAAACTGACTCAATGGGATAATTAGAAAAATTATCTAACACCATGCATGGGTTTGAATCATTTTTAATACCCTATCCTAGAAACATTCTACAAATCTTAAGATTTAAAAAATTAAGTCTCTGTTCTGATTTTTAAAAGATATCTTTTTATGACAATATCCATAACATTGACAGGTACATGTTAAGGCTAGTATCATCTCCTTTTGTGAATTTGACTTTTTTTTTTTTTTTTTTTTAAGGAAAGACAGTAAAAGCCAGACTCCTTTAGGGCTTTGAACTGTACCTATAGAAAATGAGAGTGCAGTGAACATAATGTTCAGTCCTACAGTCAGGATGCAGTTGCTCCTTCCCATTCCACAAGATACTGCACCTTTCCATCAAGTGTCACCCGACGAGCCAATACTCGGTATTTTTCGCCACATGCTATTCTACCTGCAGCACCAAAATAACTGGTAATGGAGTTTTTTAGATGATTGAGTTGTAACTCCTGATCTGCTAAATTATTCAGAATCTCTGTGTTGAGTTCATCAAACTGGTAATCTTCTTTGCCTTCATCGTCCTTTACAATTTCTGAGTTCTGGGTCTGCAGTGCTCTTCTTGGAAGACGACCCCTTCTCCTCCGTAAATGTGGTATTGCAGCAGGCCAAGATCTTCCTGTACGAGTTCTTTTTCTGGAGTCAGATAATCTATGGAACAAAAAAGACCACAACTGTCTACTAAGCTT
Organism: Galemys pyrenaicus; assembly: GCA_019455555.1. NCBI lineage: Eukaryota > Metazoa > Chordata > Mammalia > Eulipotyphla > Talpidae > Galemys > Galemys pyrenaicus. The sequence goes on from JAGFMF010011858.1 coordinate 4,531,226, forward strand.
ATAAAGCACCCTTTGAGCATACAATAGTTCTGATTATTTCTTCCTATCATTCTAAGACTATATTCTTGCTGTCTTTAAAATCAGCCAAAGCAAAACAATAAATGCTATACAATGGACTATAGCACTTCCTCATTATATTCCATTATCTTCTGGGGCTAATCTTCGAGAGTTTTTTCTTCCTTAACTGTTATCTTTTAATAGTTTAAATTGTACTACGAGGTCGGTCAACAAGGCAAATCCTTACTAAGAGGCTCTGTTAATAGTAAGGTCTTATCAACAATCTTATCTTTTTAAAAAAAGTAGATTCATTTATTCATTCAATACAGTAATATAGTAAATCTTAATAAACACTACATGTAAGCATTAGTATACTTTAACAGACAGTAGTATATAAAGTTCTAGGCCTAGTAAAGAAACATAATCAACTTACCCCAGATCTAATACTGTTATACTAGCCATATTCAAATTTCTTCTATTCTCTTAAGTGAAAAGCAAAAGTATTGAACTTTGAATTCCTTTTAAGCTCAGAAATTTAATTATGTTACAATTTTGTATCAAGAGGAGAATAAAGCAAAACAGCCAATTTCAAAGACGTTTTACAATCATATGGCCCTATAGTTAACATCCCAGCTGTTATAACTGCTAAACATGCTATTGAAACTCAAAACCTTCTAAGTCTCATTTTCTTCATCTGTAAAGTAGGACTAATAATCTGCAATTCAGAAGATTATTTTAAGAATTAAAGGATAAGGGCCTCCCTGGTGGCGCAGTGGGTTAAGCAACGCACTATGAAGAAAACCGCAGCCACTGCAGCACGAGTTCGATCCCTGCTGCCGGCCAGGGAGGGGACCCACATGGTGCGGCAGACCTCTCCTGCTGTGCCCGCTGCTCCCCTCAGCAGTGTGCTTCTGTTGATCTGCCTGTTCTGCTCCCAGCTCTCTGTGGTGAATCTTCTCACCCCCCACACCTCTGGCCTGTACCCCCAGTACTTGTATGCATAAATAAATAAATCTTTAAAAAAAAAAAAAAAGAATTAAAGGATAAAAATTAAATTTTAGAATGTATATAAAACACCAGGTAATTTTCTATTACTCATGAATCATTAATAAATTACATTTTAAGACTTTAAATACTTAGAATTATGTACAAGACAGTGCTTAAATTATAAACAAAAATTAAACAAAAGCTAAGCATAAAACTTGTAAGCTCAATGTTGTGACCCCCCCCCAATAACTAAATTTTTCATACTTCATCTATCCTAATTTAGGAGAAAGTTATCCATCAGAATAGTCAGATTAAATAAAAAGTTAGCAAGGAAGTCATCTCCTGATGCAAAGCTTAAGTTGTAAATCCTTTCACTGACAATTTATATGCCTGCTTCAGATTTATAAATGAAAAATATCAAGTAGTCCCAAAGCAAGGTATACTTGTATGTTAGAAGCACAGAATTGTCTAGCAGAAAACAGTATAGCCTAAAAACACAAGTGTACTTCCCTACAAACACAGCAAATTCCCTAACAAATCTGAATTCTAAAAAAAATTCCCAAAATATTTTAATTGTGTGTGCTGTTCATATTCTTATTTTTACTTATATTTACTTGAGATAAATCTGATTTACAAAACTAGTACGATTTCTCAATAATTTTCATGAAAGTTCACACCTCTTAAACCAAATTTAAAATGTTTAATATTTGTGCTCTAAAAATCAAATACATTGAGATGAATATTAACAACCTAGGAGTCTACATATGCATTGCTTCTCAAAAACTGAACGTATACTTGTATCAAATCTTAATTGCTAAAACCTTACATTTTATAAAGAAAAAGAAGCTAGAGGAAAATTAATAGCAAATAAGAACATAATATGTACCCAAAATGCCTGGAAATGCTAGACGAGGTAGTTTCTTTTGCACTGGAAGCACCCGTGAAATCCACATCTGAGGTATTAGATGAATGTGCAGTTCCCTCAGTTCTCCTGAGACAAAAGAATTTAAATAGTATAAAAACTATTATTACTTAACAATAGAAATACTAATTTTCCCTCAAAAAGAAAATTCTCAGGAAGGCAAAAAATAACTTTCTATTTACCCTATAGAACAAGGTAAATCCAAGGTAGGATTCTCTGAAACTGATTCTTTATCCTGAAAAATTAAAAACAACAACATACTTAAAGCATGGTTCTAAAGAAAACTGCAAAAATATGAGTTCCTCAGGAATTGCAATCATCCTTCCTCTCTGAGAACATATATCAACACATCCTCTTACCAAAGATGGCTCAGCAGTTTTCTGAATCATTTTTCTTGTATATGGGCCAGGTGGACGACCTACAGATTTTTTCTTTCCTTTTTTTTCTATGCCATTGCTTACTTCCCTGAAACATAAAACCATTATACATTTAATCTCTGCACAAAGAAAACAAAAAGGTGATGGATAATATATACTTATAGTTCTACTTATGTAATCATTAGATTATACTTACTATAGTCATTACATTTTTATATCATGGTAATATAATTAAGTTCATAATATAATAATAAAGTTTAATCTACAAGTTTAATCAAATGCATATCTAATTTTAATAGCTATTTACTTAATTTAGAGATATTTACATACAAAATGTTTAAGAAAAAATTCTCTTTAACACAAATCTGAAAAAAATATATATATCACCTAAAATTTAAAAAGACAAAACAAAGAGACTATTATACTGGATAAAATATTTCAAAACTCCTAAAAGTTCAATTACTTAGTTAGGGTTGTTACTACTACATTCGTACTTAGTGGTGTCTCAAAATTTACTACTGAAAATGAGTATGAATCCAGTTTGTTAACCTCATGAGTCCAACAAGTGTCTATGTTAAAATATAGTGGCATCAACAGAGATTGCCTCGAGTAATATACATGGATTCTTAATGATGCTAATCAGAAAGAGAATGAAGCCCAGGGTGGCAGAGTATAAAGGAGATAGGAGGAAGGAATCCTTCATATTGGGCAAGGAATCATTCAAAGGGCAAAATTAGAAAGATTTAGAAAATGATTTTTGAGAGATAAGGGCAAATACCTAACAATAGGAAGGAAACAAAATAACAAGGCTATCTCTAAATAACAGATGGGAAGAAGGGGAAAATATTAATAGACTTATCTACTTTTTAATTGAACAAACATGCCATATAAAAGGGTTTTTAGATAATGGGGGCACAAAGGTACGCTCTGTGCTATGAGATTCACAGTATAGTTAGAAGGTGACAAATGTGTGCACAAAAGCAGGATAATAAAATGGGTCAGGCAGTATGTATCCAGGAAAATTCATTTTATAAACAAGGAAAAGGAACAATAAAATAGATGGAAGAGATGAATGAAGAAAACTGGGAAAGACTACCTCTATCCTTCCAGACACCAAAACTAAAACTGGGAAATAAAGGTGGAAGTACAAGTAACAAAAAAGAAAGGGTGTAGAATAACAAATCATAACTAGAACTATAATCTAAAGTCAAGGATAAGACAGATGGGGTACAGTTTTTTCTGAAAGATGATCAACTTCACAGTTAAAAAGGATCGCTAGAATAAAGAAAATACTTTCAGATTGTTAAGACCAATTCATATATAGGGCCCAGAAGGAATTAAGAATGCATTAAAAGAACATTGAACCTTAACCTGGTAGCTTCAAATAAAAACCTGGGAGCTACCACAGATGGAGTGTCCTATCAAAATTATGACAGGAATCAGAAAGAAAGTTGAAGAAAGCTCTTTTTTTTTAACTTCTGGGCAACTACAAGCAGGGATTAATGAGACAATATGAAGGACGAAAGGAGTGCTATGGGGACAGTGACCTTCAAATATTATCTGTAATATTTATTGCAATTATTTATTACAAACTCTGAAGCACAGTCAACCCACTATAATTGCATTTTCTTACCCTCCCACATGACTGACTCATTTTTATACTTCTTAAATTTCTTCCCTTCTGCACAACCTTCTCAGCTATCTCTGTCTCATGTATCACTGAGAACATATAAATTACCAGTCAATAACTTCAGTCATCTTCCAAATGCCAAATCTACAAAAGAACCAGCATCTGTACCCATCTTCACCTTTTTCACCCCATTTCAACAGAGGGTATAGGTCGTTTTGTCAAATGTCACTCCCACTTTTCAGCTCTAAATCTGTTCCCTCCTGGCTTCTCAAAGACTTTGCTTGTATCTTATTACCTCCCCTCTCTTAAATACCCATATATTCTTCACTGCATCATTCCTACTAGATACAAAAACAGGTTTCAATTATCTTGCTTCTTATTAAAAACCAGCTCTAGACTACTCCCTTACACTCTTCAAACTTCCATTCCATTTGTCTACTTCCCTTCACAATTTAATTTCTGAGAGATGATGACACATACCCTTGCCACTTTTTCCCTTCTCATTAGAATTCTAAAAGATTTCCTATTTTCTGTTTTTTCTTTATTATTATTATTATCACCATTATTTTGAATCTGCTTATGTCCCTTATTTGAAGAAAAAGTCCAGTTGTGACATGTAAATTGGACAGTGCTGGATTCAATCACATTTTGACCAACTCCAATCTGACTTCTATCTTCACCTCTCAAAAAAAACAAAACAAAAAACTTTCTGTTAAGGTAACAAATAACAAAATGTTATCCAATAAACATTTTCCCCTCATCTTAAACCCACCTCTCAGCAGCATCAACATTGTTTAATGTACTCATCTTTCTTGAAACACTCCAGTTTTCTCTTTGTTTTCATGGTATCAAAATTTTCTGGGATTCCATGTACTTCCCTGATCATTCTTTTTTAGTTTCCTTTGTTTACTTTGCCTCTTCAAAACCTCTAAATGATATCAGGAAATTCTCTTCTCACTCAATTTGATTCTCAGGTAATTCACTCAATCTCACGGTTTTATAAATCAACTTCAAAATTTGTTCCCTGCATCACACACCCAATTGCCTGTATCTTAACATAATCATCATTTAGATATTTCATACTAAGACTCTCACTGAGTATGAAATAAAAGAATTCAGTTTGCCAAAATCCATTCTACCAGATCCTGATTACAAACAGCACCACCCATCAGTTGCTCAAGTCAGAAATCTTGGCATTGTTAAACTTAACTCTTCCCTTCTTCCATAAATTTAGCAAAACCAAAAAATTCCACCTCCAATAAAGATCTTGAATCTATTTTCTCTCCATCTGAACCAACCAACCTTATACAAGCAACTCCATCTATCTCTTACCTAGACAATTCCAATCTCAACTTTCTCTTGCTTCTGTTCTCACCTCTACACCTACCCATTCTCCAAATAGCATCCAAAGAATTTTTAAAGAATACGCTTACATCTTTAAATAGGATCCCTACCTCCTCCCACCCAATATTCTTAGAAAACTACCCAAACTGCTGACTAGACCAAGCTCCACCCAATCTTTCCAATATCTGATGCTACTCTTATTCCTTTCACACTAGCCTTAGAGAGCTCCTAGAACATACCTCAAAGCTGTCATAGTTATTTCAGCTATCTATTCTTTGTACCTCACATTAGCTCATTCTCATTCTTTAAAGTTCAGTTTAAGTATTATCTTAACTAGGTCTTCCATGAGCTTCTTTCTTAAAGACGACCCCTCTATCTCTGTCCATCCCAATAGTCTAAAATTATAAGCTATTTCCCAAATGGCAATAATGTGGTACACAATTACATGTTTTATTTGCTTTATCACCCTTCTCCCCCACTATAATGTACACACCATCAGGGCAGAAAGAAAGTCTGTCTTTTTTATTACTGTATCCCCAGCACTTAGATAGTAAAGTGCCTGATAAATGGAAGAAATGAATAAATGAAAGAATGTGAGATGAACACACAAACAAATGAACAGGCCAGAACTAAAGCTGTTTGCTAACAAATTACATAAGGGCCTATTCCTGGAAGGTCTAAGATCTAAAATAAATATCCAGCATTAACTCTTTTGCGACTTGTCTAAGCAAGAAATTATAAACAGGAAAATAAATCAGGGTAACTGCCACTTATACTTTCAAATATACTAATGAGACTAAACACACAATTTTTAGTTACAAATAAGCTAAAGAGAAAAACTAAGCCACAGATCAACTTTTACCTTGAATCAGATATAGGTTTGGATGCCTTTCTGCCTTTAATTTTAAATTCATGGGATGTTCCTTCAGGTTCTTTCTCTGCTTTGAAAGCCACATTTGGTGGCACAGGAGGAACACGTATTCGCAACCCAAACAAATGCTTCTTCTTCTTTATTTCTTTCCCAGACATAAACCTAAATTTTTAAAGAAATTAACTAAAAATTTAAAAACTGAACACATATACATGGCAGACCCTAACTCTTAACTCTCATATATAATGCCTTAATGCATGAAAGTCTACCCAATACTATAAAACTTGCTCTTTCCCCAATACTTATCTGCTCAGTCCACATTAGGACACAAGTTGAGTAGGAAGGGAGGTAGTTATCTGAAGGAAGAATGAAGACCACATGTCTACTTTTCTTTTTAAACATGGCATCTAACTTTTTAAAGGCAGAAAGAAGAGTATAGAGTGGTGTCTTTCTAAATGCAGTATGTTTTACCATATTTTGGTATCATCTGTGAAAAATATCTCCAAAAAGGTTTAGAAAAAGAATCCTATTTGAGAGTAGATCTGTAAGGAGAGAAACCCTGATCAGAAGTCATAGGTGACAGCACTGAAAAGGGATATGAGACCAATCCTAGAGGCCCAGAAAATAAAAGAAAGAAAAGGAGTGTCTAGTATGTCAGATCTGGAATTGGAAATAACCTAGAGCAAAGAAGTGTTATTCCAGCGTGGGCTTGGGTGTCTGAAAAAATATGCTTCTTAATCCTTTCCCAAAGTCCTTAGGGCCCTTTTTCCAAAACATTCCCATCAATCTCAGCTCTAGTAGAGCCTGCCTGGCCACAAAAACCACTACCAAATGCTTGAATTATTCTTCCATTTTTATGTAGGTTTGAGTAACGGGAGCCCCCATTCCTACCATAATAGGAACAGATGTGTTTCTGGCATCTTAAGATAGATTAAGGAATTGACTGTTCCATAAATGTTTTCACCAGTATAGTAAATGCTCAAGTGCTTTATAAAGCCTTAGAGCTGTCCTAAAGATTTAGACACTACTAATTATCATTTTTTAATGAGGAAGCACTGTGAAGTTACAAAAATTTTCTAACTCAATAGTTGGTTGCAGTCAGAGACATGCTTATAAAAAGTATTTCTATTGTGAAAACATTAATAATTGCAGATATACTGGTTCTTAACAAAGACAAACACTAAGATATTAAACAATATTATATAATTATCAAAAATTTAGATCACTAATACCTTTTTTTCTATAACTGATGACATTAACCAATCTGAAACCATAAATCTCATCATTAAAAACCCATTTTCTCTATAATATACTCCTCTGGCTTTTACATATTCCCACCAGCAAGATCTCACTTTCAGTAATCTGCATTATAAAAAACAAAAAGCTGAATAAGCTTTTTGAGTTGAACAGAGTTATAATCCTGAGATATTAATACTCTCCCCCATCCCCAGGATTGTTCTTTCCTTTTCCAATCCTTGAGAATCACTGCTATACTCAAGAGTGAAAAAGGAGATTAAAAAGTTTAATAGTATACACTAGCTCTATATAACAATCCCACAACTCTTAAGCAATGCCATTATTCCTTATACTTACTATATGTCTCCCTCATAGGGATACATAAAATAAATCAACTTACATGGTCTTGTAATCATTTAATGCCTCCAGAACATGCTCATATCTTTCAGATTTTGGTGTGTCTGCGAGCTGTGAAGTATCAAGAAACAATTTAAAGCACTATAATTTCATCAAGTAGTAATACACCTGCTAGACAGAGGTAATTAGTAATAGCACCTGGTAGAGGCAATATGCTACAGAGGAAAAGCATACCAAAGATCAAATTTATCAAAGTCAGAAGATCAAATTTCTAACTCCAGGTCCTCAATGACTAGCTGTGTGATTGAAGACCATTTACCCTCTTAAAGTTTGTTTCTTATTTATAAAAAGGGGAGTATAAATCCTGTAGTAACTTTCCTAGCAATGGCATGGATCAAGTAAATGATATGTCTGAAAGAACTATAAGCTACAAAACCTACAAAAACGGCATTTTATTAGTTAGTAAATTTATGCAAATTCTATAATCTGGGAAAACACTACCTTAGAATTCTTTTCAGATCAACCATAAAAGTGTTTAAAGGGAATATAAAAAGTACTGAGAACCATACCACTTTATTTCCCAACATTTCTAATAATAGCACAAACCAATCATGTCTATACTTTTTTAAAATGTGAAATTAGAGGAAGAATTATTTTAAATATAATTACAGGCTTTAACCAGTCCCAAAACCCAAAGTGTCTGAGAAACTTTTTATTATCACAAATTATTTTAAAAATCCAAATACTCAATTCTAGAATGTATTCTATATCGTTACAAAAGGGGTTCCTTTAGCCATTTCTAACTCTTCTTCAAAGTTTAAAGGGGTCAAGCACTGCACAGTGGGGCTTCTGCAGCCACTGCAGCATGAGTTCGATCCCCGGCCAGGGAAGTGACCCACATATGGTACAGCAGACCACTCCTGCCTGCTGTTCCATCAACAGTGTATTTTAGTCAATCTGCCTATTCTGCTCCATCACTTTGTCTCTGGTGAATCCTCTCACCCTCCACACCACTGGCCTATACCCAGCTCTTATATGAATAAATAAATAAAATCTTTTAAAAAAAAAAACTTCTAAATCATCACAGTTAACTTTCAAAATTAATGCCACTATGTTCTTTACCAGTTAGGATTCCTAAACCTTAAGAAAAAAGAACAAATCAGCAATGTTGGAGAACCCACTTTAACGCTTATTTTGTAGATTAGCTAACAGATATAAAGGCTAAATAAAGTGCTGAAAAGTCACATAGGCAATTAAGAGAGAGCTAGATTCTGAACCCAAGTGACAATGTATTCACTTAACATTCACTGAGAGCTCATTCTGGACCATTGTGTTGGATGTTTTCTAAAAAAATGAAAAACTTTGGAACTCATTCCTTTACGCCATGCCATCTCCTCCCACTGTAATTTCTGAATTGTCCAATAATAGAGAATTTCTGTTAAAGCATAAACAATAGAATCAAACTTTAAAGGTTGACAAAGAACTTAGATGTCCATCTAATTTAAAAATCCATCGATATTACAATACAGTCATTCAACCTTGGCTCAAATATTACCATTGATGAAAATTGATAAGGTACCTACTACCATTTTATAGCTGGACAAAATCTTCTTACTTGGATCTATTCTATTCTATTCCTTCTTTTATTATATAGTTCCCCAAATATTTAACAGCAGCTATCATGCCTATGTAATAAAATCAGGTTAAAGTTCTTAACAGCAGTACACGACTTCATGTTAATCCTTACATTACTAATTCCATCTTCTTCTTTGTTCCCTCACCCCAACGTTACAATTTTATTAGATGTATCATCAAGTGTCCTCTTTATCATATGCACACACTGTTGCATGTGGACTGAAGGCTAAATGCAAACTTCTTAACTTGTTAATTTGATTGTCAGCTCATCTTTCACTTCAGCTACTATTCTTGAATTTAGAGAATACAAAGAGCCCTGGGCTCTTCATTAGAATCTTTTTTAACAATAGTTCTAAGCTACTGACTTCTGTTGCTACTCCTTACAAATTCATTTTGGTTTTACTTAACCAATCCACATTTCAGTACCGCATCTTAATTTAAATTATACTATGTCCACATCATGTCCAATGCATTTCATATATCTGTGTTGCTAACCATATTAAGAGCAGCCAGGGCATTTAACATGATTTGTTCTAACAAATTATAGTGGTTTTCCCCTTACTATCACTGAAATCCTCACAAAACATATATTAGAAAAATCTGCTCTATAATGTTGCTAAAATATCAACAAAACTGACCTTCTAATTTCTCAAATTCACTCCTTTTTATTGTTTTAAAAATCACAACATAGGGTTATTCTCTATGGTTTCTGAAGAAATTTCATCTGTAAGTTTCTAGAGCATTCCAGGGCTATTTTGCATAGGGCTATATATTTTAATAAATAATGGGGCCAGGAGCAGCATCCTTTGTGTATTTTGAAAACTATGAATGCAAATATAAAAATGTGAATCAAATAATCTGTATCAGAAGAGTATCATATTGTAGGTCTTTCATCTGACCTTGAGTTTTTTATAATAAATATCTTCAACAGAGTTAGTTAGTATTTTTGTTTTTCTCTCTACACTCATCAGTCTCACTAAGCTTTCACTTTTATGGATATATATTTCTATATAGACATAAATGTTACTATGTATAGTTTTAACTCTTCCCTTCAGTAAAAGACAGGTTTGCCCCACTATGTGAAAATAGGAGATCCCTATGAAAACTTTCTTAAACCTAAATAGTGTAATGGAAACAACCAATTACCATTAATTTAAATGAGAAAAATTTTGAGCATTTCCAGACCCTAAAAGTAACCCATCAAATAACACATACAAACTAACAAAACATGAATATGTAGTACAAAGTAGCTTCAAGGAAAGGAGCTTAGAGTTGCCACTGCCACTCTCACTGCAAAGGGAGAACACTGTTCCAGAACCACAGACTGCAAATTACAAAAGCTGAATGCTATTTCTGCCTTTCATCTTTTGCAAAAATCATCCTCAGATTTCTTTCTATGAGCAAACCAAAAAGTCCAAAAACCAGGGGCCTCCCTGATGGCCTAGGGGTTAAGTTTCAGCACTATCACTGTTATGGCCTGAGTTTCATTGCCCGGCCAGGGAGCTATCCACATACAGTACAGCAGACTTCCCCTGTCTCATCCACTGCTCCCCTTAGCAGTGTATTTCAGTATATCTGCCTGTTCTGCCCCCCACTCTCTCTGGTGAATTCTCTCACCACCCCCTCAAGCCCCACCCCCGGCAGCTCCATCCTACACCCCAGTTCGATGTAAAAAAATAAAACAAAAAGAAAGAAAACACAAAACACCAGGTTCTAAAGTAGTTCTTTCTTAAAGCAAAGGGGCCCAAACAGGGATTTTCAAAATGTAGGCATGTATCTGTACACCCCTTATTTACAAATATTAAATGTCATGCCATCTTGGTCTAAGTATGCCAATAGCTTAAGTAATTTGTCAACCTATATACTGTACGCAAATATATAAAGGTTGCAAGAATTAGCCATATTTCTTAAAATTTTCTATGAAAAATATTATACTATCTCTACCATACAATTTTCTCTTGACCATCATTTCTGCCACAGTATTTCACTTAAGTTTTAGCTATACTTTTATCCCTACATTCCTCAAAAGTGAGGTAGCACTTAATATATTGCTATTAACCTTTGATTTGTAAAATTTACAACCATCGTTAACAGAAAAATGGGTTAACCTTACACAAAGAGGATTTCAAATCAATTTAGGAATCAAAGACAAAAACAAAGCAGATTCCCATATTAATACCTCATTTTAATTCCAATAAGCAATCTCCGTAAAAAACAGTGACACCTTATTGTAAATAAGAATCTTAAGCAACCTTTATTTGAGATTTAAAACGTTGTATTTTTGGGCCTCCCTGGTGGAACAAGGGGTTCAGCACTATACTGTGGGGCTTCCACAGCACAAGTTGAACCCCTAGCCAGGAAGGGGACCCACATGGCATAGCGGACCTCTCCTGCCTTGCCTGCTACTCCCCTCAGCAATGTATTTCAGTCAACCTGCCTGTTCTGCTCCCCACTCTGTCTCTGGTGAATCCTCTCACCCTGTGCCTCTGGCCTGTACCCCACCTCTTGTATACATAAATAAATAAAAAATATTTTTAGAAAATGTGTTTTCACACAATTTTTACTATCTCAAATTAAGTATTTCAAAACGGTAGATTCTCAAACAGCTATACTACACTCAGCTTATATAATAATCATCAAGATATTGTTTCAAAAAATTTTTTTTTTGTTTTTTTTTTAAAGATTTATTTATTTATGCATACAAGAGCTGGGGTACAGGCCAGAGGTGTGGGGGGTGAGAGGATTCACCACAGAGAGCAGGAAGCAG
>JAGFMF010011858.1:4543398-4554224 GCA_019455555.1 Galemys pyrenaicus
CCCCTCCCTGGCCGGCAGCAGGAATCGAACTCGTGCGGTGGCTGCTGTTTGCTTCATAGTGCGTTGCTTAACCCACTGCGCCACCAGGGAGGCCCTCAAAAATGTTTTTAAAAAAAGTAATCATGATATAAAATGATCAATATGTTCTAATATGATCTAAAAGGTTCAGCTTCTCTTTAAAGCAATATAACACAGAAAATCAAAAACTGAACTTCTGTCAATCAATAGTCAGTCTGAGGATGGAATCTAAAAGTCTGAATTTTTTTTAATGCATAAAAACTAATGAGATGAATAAGTCACTGTGATAAATAAAACTGACTACTCCAAAAGTGAAATCTTCAGAAATGTATAGCTTTCTGTTGTAAAGTTTTACTATTTTTTTTTTCTAAGTTTTTAAGTAAAAAAAAGTCCAAGTTGTCAAAGAAAGAGAAATTGAAGTTTCTTACTTCTAAGACATCCATCTCACAGGCTACAGAAAATAAAAACATCTATTGTTGAAAAAAAAAATTTCTGATGTGACAAAAGTTTAGCTGGATCTGGAATATCTGAAACTCATAAAGTGAATTAAAAATAATTTAATTGTGATTTAATTTTTTTACCTCTTAAATAAAAACTAAATATTAGTTTTATCTTATAAAAATGATAGCATTTGAAATAATAAAACTTGATTTTTTTATATGTATGTCCATTCTCTACATGAAGTAACTACTGCAGAATTTAATCACACGAAATAAAATGTTCTAAAGGAATATAGATATATCTGCATAATATGTGCTAAAAGTACTATGGCTAGGAAAAAAGCATTTAAAATGAATAAAAACATTAAGTACTAAAGATGACTATAAAGAACACTATATTTACTAGTGCCTTACACATCTATCTTTTATTACTAATCTAGTTTAATAAAATTTATCAAATTTGTAAGTCACTCACTCTTTTCAAACTCCATCTGAAAAAAGCATTTAAAACTGAACAAGAGTGTTAGATTTCTAACTTTCAAAACATCTTAGTTCAACTGATTTTAATAACAACCTCTATTAATTAGAAAACCAAAATATTCTGCAGGTGTTTTTTGCAACTGATATGACATCAATTAACTTTTAAACAATTACCCCATAAAATATCCCAAGTAACAAAAACCCTTGATATCCTATTTGATATGAACCCTTTAAAATGCAAATTCTTCCCTAAATTTCAATCAGATTTCTAGCAAGGAGTAATGTACAACTAAACTTCACACCTAATTCAACATATTATAAAACAAAAATTTATATTAATCTTTCCTTTTTGTGCTATTTTATAGCTTTAAAGTCTTCAATGAACATGCTTAACTTTTACATTACTTAAAAAAAAGTTTTTGTGTAAACAAGCTGAGTGACTATACTTGGCAAATGAAAAACAAAATGAGATGTCAAAATGAAATGGATAATTTCCAACTCAGGTAACTTCCCTTTCTAACTCATTATCCTAATACTATCAACGGGTCCCACCATCCCTGAAAGTTAGATATATAAGGGAGTACTAACAAAAGAGGAAAGAAGACAAAGAGCTGTACCCCAGCTCTTGTATTGCCTACCTTTCTAAATATAAGAAACATTTAGAAGAAAAGGAAACAGAACCTTAAGGTACCCAATAATAAGGATTTCTCCCTCCATTTATCTTTAATAACAAAGATTCTCACTTCAGAAAAGGGAAAAATCAAGTAGTTTACCTTTCCCTAATTTTCCCCCCAAGTCCACAACAGCAGTAGGGTGTAAAAGGACTCGTTTCAGTATCCTTATCAAAGTTATTTATCTCTGAACTAAAAGTAAAATTATACTTTAGATGGTCTGGTTTATACATGTGTCTTAGTTGTTTTTAACAAAAACAAAACAAAAAATGACATCAAATAACTAATGAGATTTAGCTCAAGACCACCTACCTCTCCAGGGTGCAATCTATCCCAGTTTTCATTAATGTATGTCATAAGCTCAAGTTCAGAATCAAAGTATTTCTTCTTGTGAATAACACTTAGGTTATAAAGGCATAGGTGTGCTATATCTACCCTGGAATCCAAAAATAATCAAAATATACGAAAACAATGTTTTTGGTTATTGCTAAGAAATTACACAATCTTTTTATAAAACCAGCAATTAAGTCTAAAGTGAGGTATTTAGGGAACAGAGTGTCTATGTTGTCAGTCATATTCACAACATAATAAATCATTATATATAAAAATCATTGGAAAGTGTTAACTAAACATTAACTTATCCTGCAAAGGATAGTAACTATAAACAAACCATATTTGATGTCTTAAAATGCATTCAAAGAGGATCTGAATTTAAGAAAAAAATATTTTACAATCAAAATTTTTACCACTTTTCACTACTACATATAAGCTACAGAATAGACTGTTATTTTTAATACACCATGTCTGCTTCTTGAGATAAACCTATTTTTTCCTAAAATATGAAAAACATTTAACAAAGATTTCTAAGTACTTGGTATAAGCACTTTGTCCGTAAATCTCCAAAACTCAGACTTCCCATACCCAAGAATTACTAGACTGAAGCAGAAATTGGCTTGTCATAAGACTTTTATCTCTTCTGCCATATGCTATTTGGAAGGCCCACAAGATCTAGAAAAGTGAATAAAAACACTGAAGATCTAAAAGATGTTTTGAAAGCTATATTTTATGCCATTTGAATACAAAAGAGGATAAATAAAATAAAGGCTTAAGCCAAGTAAATGTATGTGTTTATATGAAATATATGTTTCATACTATAGGTTTTAGAATATGGCTCTTTCTTATTCCTTAACAGACACGTCTATACTCACCACTGTAATGGTAGACGTTTGAGGTATTCAGGTCCAGAACTACAGACAGAGCAAATAAATGTATAAAACCTAAAAAAAGAAGATAAGTTGTATATTATTTAGGAGTATACATATATCATTTAACAATTAAAGCAAAATTTAATTTGAATTATGACACGGTGAAAGAATTTCTTTTCCAGGTATGACAAATAATTATGTAGTTCTTATCTGGACGGAAGGGGCAATTTTATTTTTAAACCATTACAGACTTCAGTTCACATGGAGATTCATATATACAGTTTACTTGTGGCTATGTAAACCAGAATTTGGATGGTTTTTCTACATATACTTTATACTCAATACACAAAGCAATCTGGTAAAATAAACCCCAAAACAAAGTAAGGGCAGAAAGATAATATGTGGCATAAAATAAGCTTTAAATGGCCAGGTTTTTCGATGTCGAGTTTAGGGTTTGATTTTCAATTTTTATTCCTAGAGCTCTCTCTTCTACTTCAGTTTTTTAATCCAGAAAACACACGAGATCTGTATTTAGAAATTCTTCACATAGGCGTAAATGGTGTGTATCAAAGTTCTGCAACCCTTTGAGGTTCTTTAAAGGAAGGTACCAATAAGAATAGTTCAGAGCATTGTGGGGTAATACGAACAAATATAGTCATTAATCAAAGAATTAAAAGTTAAAAGCTTTCTGGACTAATTCAAAAGCACAAAAATTCCATGTATATTTAAATTCTGTGTAACTTAAGTCTATTATCCAAGATTTCCCCTCTAAAGTGACCTTTCTATGAATCACTATTAAAACAACTTTCAAAAAATCTGGACCTGGACCTGCAAATAACCACAATAAAGGAACTAAAAAAAAAGAGAAAAGTCAACCAGTAAAGTTTAAATGCCTTCTCACCTGTCTCCAAATAACATTGGCTTTTGAAGGCATTGCACACAAGCCTCATGAAACCACTGCTTACATTTGCAGCATTGCAGCATCTTTAAATACCAGCTATAAGGAAAAATTTAAGATTAAAATTATTACCTTCCAGAGAGGTAGAGGGCAAATAAAGTGGCATTATGCAGAATAGAATTCTGATAAACTCAGTATTACATTTTTTCTAACACCAAATCGTTAGCATTCACCATTTCACCCTTTCCCTCTTTACTCACAAGAATTTATGGGAAGTCAGAAAATACATTCACTATTTCTAGTCAACAAGGGCACAATTCCTACACTAGCAAAGGATCTCTGCCAAAACACAAAAGCCCAGAATTATTTTTGCATCAACTTTCTACTCCCAAAAATACACAATGAATAATCACTTTCATAAAGTAATGTCTTGTAATGGTTTCTATTGTTGTGAGAAATGCTTTAAACTAAATGTTAGGTATGAATGAGTAAAGAAGAAAGATCAATCTCTGGGCCTGTTTATCTTTTCTACAAGTGATTTAAAGAACCATACAAAACGTTTCTTAAATCTTCAGACTATAAACTGAGAAGTGTTCCATTTTTTAAAAAGTTAAATCACAAAAATTCTGTATGATCAGAGATGAATGAACATTCATTTATTCATGTTTTCATCACTGAACATCTACTACACAATTCTACATTGTGTAGAAGCACAGAATCTAATAAGAAAAATATAAGAAACTAATGATTACTATTTAAATAATTAAATACAATGCTATTAAGTAGTATTTTTTAAAGTGTACTACAAATACACGAATCACAGCTGGCTTAATATCAGCTTGTATGAGAAAAAGAACTGAAGGTGATTATTAGTTAACCACCTACATATAAACCCAACTTAAACCAAAAGAATACAATGGAATGACCAAAAAGAGGTAATATAATCTGTTTCTGCAATGGAGAAGTATAATGCAAAACTAAGAGCATCAGTGTATTCTATCAGACTACTTCTATGGAAATCCTGCATACTCCAATCATGACAATGTATTGCAAGAGTTAACTTTCAAAAACTAGACAGCAACAAAAACAGACTTTGGAAATCACATCTTAAAGAATGTTTTTTGGTAATAGAGATTTTAGCCAGGAAAAGAGAATGATATTTGTATGTGAGTCACGGGAGTGGGAATTTGATTGCTGGATTGAAATATTTTAAGATTACCTCCAAAGAAACAGAAGATGCTTTAGTTCCAAAGAATACAACTAGAACCAGTGAGCAGAAGTTAAATGTAAATTTCCTCTAAACATTATTAGATTCTAATTAACGTAGCAAACATTTAATAAAAAAGATAAATATAATCAGTCTCTAATCTTCCCAATTTTCTTTACTGATACTTCAGGCATTTATAATCTATTAGCACTCCCCATACCACATCAATAAAGTAGACAATGAAAGCAAATTAAAATTATTTAAAATGCATTGAACAACTATATTTACTTACTCTCCAGGGCCTCCACAATAGCAGTAACATTGCTGGACATTGGTTTTATGACCTGCATCCCATTCCAGATCTGCCACACTATAGGGTAATGTCTGCTTCATGACTTGCAATGCTTTGGCATTAGGTCCTTTCTTAAGAGCACCACCCCTCTATGTTAGAGGGAAAAAGTTATTTAAATGAGTGAAGGATAAAATTGTAAATACAATTCTAGAATTTAAAAATGCTTATGGAATTTCTGAAGTTACTTCCATTCTGAATTTCCTACTATATCACAAACTGTTTGACTAATAATCTATTTTATTGTCTCTTCGTTCAAATTATTGTCCCAATTTCAAAACAACAATCAGCAAATAAGTGCAAGAATAGTTACAGGTCACTTAAGCATCATTAGTCAAATAATAAATAGCACTTCCTCTTGCCCAGAATCAATTACTCATTTCATTCAAATAAATTTTCAACACACACAATCATTATGTTGATATTGCCTTACAAATTCCATTTAGGGCTTTAGCCCAAAACACTTAAAAGATACCTTTGTTGTTGTTGCAAAAACACACTGTCGACAGAGCCATTTTTCATCTGAATCAATCACACTGGAATCAATATGAGGTGTGTGACACAACTGATGATATCCTTAATATCAAAAAGAGCATAAAGCAAATTCTGTTTTATTAGTAGATACTGTAATGCAATTTCAAGAAGGCATTTTAGTATTCTCTTTTCCTGTATTAATGTATGTATAATTGATGAAAAACCATGATAATAGCTTCACGTGACTAATATAAAGTAGTTTCAATCAGTATCTTCAACAGGGGCATTTAAGTACGTAACAAAACTTTTCTGTAAGAAAAAAAATAATGTTTACCTTGGCCACACTTATCACATATAACCATTTCATTAGGAGCTTCTGAATACTCTTCTTGACATATTGTACAGACCATTTCCCCACTTCCAGTGGCTCCTGAAATATTTATAAATTAAGAAGACAGTCATAATATAAAATTAAGAAGCGTTCCAAAAAGTGAAACTACTTTTTTGACTCAATGAATAGACCATACTGGTTACTAGGTCATACTGATTTCTTCTAAAGGCAAAGAACAATACACAAAATGTTACCTCTCTCTTCCCTCTGTCCTTCCCACCTTTACCTTAAGATAGCTACTGTCTACAATGATATTCAATCTGTTTTTTCAGAGGGTATAATTTAAACTGGTCTCAGGCAGGACCACTTACTATTACTTCCAATATTTCCACTCTCCACAAGGGCAAGGATATTTTGTAAATACCAGAACATGCACATGTGCTATCTCATCCTACACCATCCTATAGGATTAAAAAAAAGGGAGTGGGGAGGGGAGAAAGAGGACTCCTTTCCTTCTGGATTATGACCATTTTTTATTCATTAATTTATGAAAGAGGCTGACCACTATCTAGCTTCCAATTCCTAAAGTTTGAAATATGATATCATTGGTATACCCTAACATAATTCTACTATAACGAAAGTTGGATGGTCCCACAGTTAATATTATTTTTACCTGAATAATTATTCCTTAATCACTTTTATACTAAAAATAATCTTACTCTACAAGATTTAGGATACAATTTTATTACTTTAACACAATTATTTCCAATATTCTCTTGTCAATTTCAACATACACAGTTAAAACACTAATACACAAGCTTTACTCACATATCAACAATAATAAATATTTAAAATTTTGTGCTGTGGATCAAACCATTAAGTTAGGTGCAAAATAAAATTTGATATAATTCTACAACTTTAAGGTAAATATTTATTAAGAAAAACTGAAGCTCAGAAAGATGTAGACCTTCAGTCAGAAAATATTAAGGATCCAAACCCTATATTCTCTCGTCTGAACTGTAAGATACTCCCTTTCATCAATACTACGTAGCTTTATTTTACCAGAGCATTTTTCAGTCAGCATACAAAATTATGACTTTTAATAGATGAATAATACTCCAGCCAGTGGAAAGAAGCAAACATATTTTATTATAACCACTATTCTTAGACATACAGGGTCACCAAAATTTCTGTTTGTTTTTGCATTTTCCCCTATTTGTTTGGTCTTTCGTTCTCTATCCCTTCACTTCCCAGACTTTGTTTGCTTCCTATAAAAAAGCTGTTCTTATCCATTTTGCTAGATAAGGCCTCCCAGAGCTTCTAAGTACATGGCTCCAATCAAGAAAACCATCAGTCTGAGCCTGGGACCACGCAGTCCAAATCTGCTATTATCTGGAAAACGATGATACCCCAAATTAAGGTAGATGCCTGATCTGACTCCCAATAAACCATGTGGACTGGTGTGGGGAAAAGGTAGCTCTTTAGTAAAAGTGGTTCCAATTTGACAATGTGTTCATCCTGAAGAAGCAAGGATCTGCCTTTGCTATACTAGTGAAATCTAAGCTCATTTTTGCTTCACCATGACGTTTATGGGAAATTCTGAGCAGCTTAGTGGCCAACGATAGTCTCCCTTACTATAAATCAAATTGACAATAAAGTCCTGTTCATTTTATCTCAGATATAACAAATACTTTTTTCTTTTGAATAGCTGCAAGAAGTACACCTGCTATAAAATATTTTATCCATTTAATGCAACTGTTAAAGTTTAATACCCAGAATAGAAATTACACTGCCACCAGCAATGCAGTGTATCATTTTCACCAAAACCGTAATAGTATTAGGTGTTAAAATAAAAATTCTTTCAGAATTTATAGGTCTTAAATTATCTCTCTGTTGTAATGCACATTTCTTTGACTAACATTAGTATATATTCTTCCTTAGTTACATAAACTCCTTAGAATCTTTTCACATTAAATTATTATTTTAAGATATATATGTACACATGCACAGAGCATGTTTCTTATAGGAAGAAAACTACTAAAATTAGTCTCCATACTAAATCTGTCTTAATGCAGTGTCTCAGATTCACCTGCTAATTCTAGAGCAACATATGAGCTCCATGGAACAACCCTTTGCATTCTAAATATAGTAAAAGGAATCCATAGAACATATCAATAATTTAGTTGGAGTTCAGACTCAAATACAAAACCCAATAACTAAATATTTTAGAACAGTAAAGATAATGTTCTCCTTTCTACAAAAGGCTAAACAATATACAGGTCTTAGTACAGTGTTAATCCAATAAAAGGAAAATTTAAAAATGGGACTTTATTGTGCAGCTAAAATAATCAAATTTTTAATAATCATACTTTTTATAAATAAAGCACTTCCATGAAAGAGCTACCTTGAAAAACATTTATATTTAGCAGATTCAAAGGTCATATAGCAACAGAAAGCATTACAAGAAACGTACCTATAACCAAACTAAGGCATACCTGTATTCATTTTTACTTGCACCCAAATACAGTCTCATTTTCCCATGTAAACATAAAACCATAATTAAGCAATAATTTCAAACCATACTTACTAATGAATATCTTTAGCACTCCAAACATGTTAACTATGTTCTAATTCCCCATAACATCTGGCAAATAATACGTTTGCAGTAAGTATCAGTTCTCTACTTTGTGCTTTGGCTAATGTGGGCAAATAACAGTTAAGTTGAAGCCCAAATGCCTAAAAAAAAATTTCAAAATTCTTAGAAGTGTTGTAATGATACTTTTAAGTATTAAATATAAACAAGAGTTTATAAGTGTACATCAGTAATGCACCTGTCCTCTAGTTTATTTGTACCCTCACAGAGTTAATGCTTGTTCTTCTCATATAATTTGTAACTTTAGAATACTTTTGATTTTTTTAGCCTCTCCTCAAAAATGATTATTAGTTATCTTAGTACACTGTACCCAACAAACAGTAGAAAGAAAACCAAAGTTCAGTATAAATCATGTTCAAGAGAAATAGTAGCACCTGCCTGTTTGAATGTCCTTCCAGAGAACCCAGGATTTAGAACTGTCTTCAAATATGATGAAGCAGCTCTGTTTCAATATGTTTATCTGAAATAGAAAGAAATACTTAATGGTTATCTCTTTTAAAAATAAAAATTTAAACTTTTAAAACTAAATTTAAATTCAAGATTATTAAAAGTTTATTGTGTATCTTAAAGTAACTTACCTTTTTGATAGTTCCAAGATAAAACAAGCCATCTGACCATCTAGCTAGGACATCCTGACCCTCTTCAAATTTACATGCTGGCTTTTTGACTTTATGTCCATCCTGTAAAGACAGCTTGGTCAAGGATGTTGGGGTCTTTTGGTTTCGACGTAAAGGAGACCGCTTGTGGACCAGTGAATTACCTGCCCCTGTAGAGTCTCTGTTCAGGAAATAAAAAAACCACATGTAAGACTGACATACTTGTAAAGCTTATTTTTATAATCAAGGACATGTTTCATATAGTAATCAAAAACTGATCTATTAAAAACCTTAAATTGAAGGAAAATATAACAAGCACCTCAAATCATACATACTCACCAGAAATGCTTTAAAACCAAATGTCCACAAGCCTTTAAAGCAAAATCTCCACTTACAACATCAATGAACCTAATGGGAATTATGCCTAATTAAATAAGCCAAACAGTGAAAGATAAACACCATATGTTTCATTCATATGTGGTATATAAAGAAAAAACAATTACTAAAAAAAATAAACTTTTAGACTGTAAGATTAATTTTAATTAATGGTTACCAAAGGTTAAAGGGAAAAGGAACAAGGATATGGAGAAGGATGACCTGGATTTTTAGCAGTAAACTTAACATAAAATATATACATAGTTCATGCTGATTCCAATCATAAACATCTGAAACTCACATGTTATAATACAGTATCATTTCAATAAAAATAACTAAAACAAAATGATAGCAGTACTCAGTATTCATTCAGTGCTTATTCTAAGTAAAATCGGGATTTGGCAACCACTCCAAAATAACATTCAGAGCAGCTATCATCAAAATAACATCTCTAAAGTTGAAGTTGGCAGGTTAGGAACATGAAAAAAGGTATACTAAATCTCACAACTGGGATCAGATAAACTAAAACAACTTATGTAGCACAATTTCTTAGGCACTTGATAACGAATTTTAAATATGATTATGCCACAGGTAGTTATAACACATTAACCAATGATCTAGAGGTTAGTAGGTAAATTCAACTCATTGGAAGAGCAGAAATAACCTACTGCAGGGGCCTCCCTGGTGGCACAACGGGTTAAGCACCACACTATGAAGCATCATAGCCACTACAGCATGAGTTCCATGAGTTCCATGAGTTCCACCCGCGGCCAGGGAGGGGACCCACATGGCGCAGCAGACATCTCCTGCCTCACCTGCTGCTCCCCAGTTCTTGAATGCATGAATAAATCTTTAAAAAAGAAAAAAGAAATAACCTCCTGCAGGGAATCATGATTGACCTGAGCCTAGTTTATTGATGGGAATGTGTCACAATCCCTCAAATATGCAAATGTGGGAGCTTAATAAAAAACTGAGAACTACAATTGACAAAACCATATTCATATTAAAAGTACAAGATCACGGGCCTCCCTGGTGGCGCAGTGGGTTAAGCAACGCACTATGAAGAAAACCACAGCCACTGCAGCACGAGTTTGATCCCTGCTGCCGGCCAGGGAGGGGACCCACATGG
>JAGFMF010011858.1:4554306-4572538 GCA_019455555.1 Galemys pyrenaicus
TGCTCTCTGTGGTGAATCCTCTCACCACCCCCCACACCTCTGGCCTGTACCCCAGTGCTTGTATGCATAAATAAATAAATCTTAAAAAAAAAAAAAAGTACAAGATCACTTATTTTCTAAGTAAAACTACACACCCGAATTTATAACTTATGCATCAGGAACTCCATAAACATACCACCATGTGGAAATCTCAATTTCCTAATTTAGATTTTTTTCACTAATATACAGTATATATAACTTGGTAGGTGATAATTCACAATTAGCATAAAATATAAGTAAAATAAAACCAGATAAGAAAAAAATGTTTTAATAACATTAATTAGGGACTTCGATCGGTAGCAGGAGCGGAGAGCGGACCCCAGAGAGCCCTGAGCAGCCTAACTGCCACCGCCGGCCTAGTTACCATCAACCCCAGGAAGAGCCGCAGCTGCCGCAGCCAGCCCCAGTCACCATCACCGAAACCACTAGCAGCGAGGCAGAGACCCAGCAGCCGCCCGCCCCCCACACCCCGCGCCACCGACACGAAGCCGGGCACCCCTGCCGGTAACAGCGGCCTGGTGGCGACAAAAAGGTCATCGCAAGGAAGGTTTTGGTTCAATGTAAGGAATGGATATGGTTTCAACAACAACAGGAATGACACCAAGGAAGATGTATTTGTACACCAGACTGCCATAAAGAAGAATAACCCCAGGAAATACCTTCGCAGTGTAGGAGATGGAGAGACTGTGGAGTTTGATGTTTTGAAGGAGAAAAGGGTGCGGAGGCAGCAAATGTTACAGGCCCTGGTGGAATTCCAGTGCAAGGCAGTAAATACGCAGCAGACCGTAACCATTATAGGCGCTATCCACGTCGCAGGGGTCCTCCACGCAACTACCAGCAGAATTACCAGAATAGTGAAAGTGGGGAAAAGAATGAGGGATCAGAGAGTGCTCCCGAAGGCCAGGCCCAACAACGCCGGCCCTGCCGGCCCTACCGCAGACGGTTCCCACCTTACTACATGCGGAGACCCTATGGGCGTCGACAGTATTCCAACCCTCCTGTGCAGGGAGAAGTGATGGAGGGTGCTGACAACCAGGGTGCAGGAGAACAAGGTAGACCAGTGAGACAGAATATGGATCGGGGATATAGACCACGATTCCGCAGGGGCCCTCCTGGCCAAAGACAGCCCAGAGAGGGCAGCAATGAAGAAGATAAGGAAAATCAAGGAGATAAGATCCAAAGTCAGCAGCCACCTCAATGTCGGTACCACCCAGAAAACCCTTAAACCACAAGATGGCAAAGAGACAAAAGTGGCCAATATACCAGCTGAGAATTCGTCTGCTCCAGAGGCTGAGCAGGGTGGGGCTGAGTAAATGCCGGCTTACCATCTTTACCATCATCTGGTTTAGTCATCCAACAAGAAGAAATGAATATGAAATTCCAGCAAAAAGAAATGAACAAAAGATTGGAGCAGAAGACCTTAAGTGCTTGCTTTTTGCCCGTTGACCAGATAACCAGAACTATCTGCATTGTCTATGCAATATGGGGTTTTTATTATTTTTACCTAAAGATGTCTCTTTTTGGTAATGACAAACGTATTTTTAAAAAAAAAGGAAAAAAAAGCCTGG
Source organism: Galemys pyrenaicus (assembly GCA_019455555.1). NCBI lineage: Eukaryota > Metazoa > Chordata > Mammalia > Eulipotyphla > Talpidae > Galemys > Galemys pyrenaicus. Next base: position 4,555,914 of record JAGFMF010011858.1, read on the forward strand.
TTTTTTTCTCAATACACCTTTAAAGGTTTTTAAATTGTTTCATAACTGGTTGAGATTTTTAAGAACCTCAATTTTAATTTGTAATACAAGTTTACAACTTGATTTTTTTCAAAAAAGTCAACAAACTGCAAGCACCTGTTAATAAAGTCTTAAATTAAAAAAATCAGGAATTAGGAATACTAATTTCAATACCTAAGAATACACAATTCTGTCACATAGTACAACACAAACAAATCTTGAAGACACTATGCTAAGTAAAATAAGTCGGATGAAAAGAACAAATAATGCATAATTCCACTCATAATTAATTATGAGTAATTTAATTCACAGAGATTTAGTAGAATGGTGGTTGCCAGGATCTAGCAGGAGTGGGGAGATAGTGTTTAAAGCGGAGAGTTTTCATCTTGAAAAACAAACTAGTTTCAATATATGCAAAGAAATGATGACATATACAAATGTGCTGAGAATTTTTTTTTTTAAGATTTATTTATTTATGCATACAAGCACTGGGGTACAGGCCAGAGGTGTCGGGGGGGGGGGGGGGGGGGGGGGGGGGGGGGGGGGGGGGGGGGGTGAGAGGATTCACCACAGAGAGCAGGGAGCAGAACAGGCAGATAACAGAAGTACATTGCTGAGGGGAGCAGCGGGCCAGGCAGGAGAGGTCTGCCGCACCATGTGGGTCCCCCTCCCTGGCCGGCAGCAGGGATCGAACTCATGCTGCAGTGGCTGCGGTTTGCTTCATAGTGCGCTACTTAACCCACTGCGCCACCAGGGGAGGCCCATGCTGAGAAATACTAATTTACACATTCAAGAACTCCAACAAACAGAAATATAGGGTAAATAAAAAAGGATATATATGTAGGCACATCAGAGTAAAAATCCCAAAAGAAAATCTTGAAAGCAATGCAAAAAACTCATCACAAACAAGGAAGCCCCCCCAAAATTAATTTCTCATCAGAAACAAGGAAGTGCAGAAGGCAGTGAGATGACAAACTCAAAATGCAAAGAGGAAAAAAACAAAACTGTTGAACAATAATCTTTTATTTGGCAAAATTCTTTCAAAACTGAAGATGAAACTCCAGAAAATAAAATCTGAGAGAATTTGTTGCTAGGTGGGCTATCTTACAAAAAATACTAAAGGAATTTTTTAGGGTTGAAATCTCTCAGTCTAAAGAAATTTACAGAAAACAAAGCAAGAAAGTAAAGGGTAAATAAATGACCCATAACACAACTGAAACATAACTAGAATAAACACTGCAAATAAACATTTGTCCCAAAAGTTTTTTTTTTTACCCTCTATTGTCACTGATTATTTTCCTCCTCTCTAGAATGTGATCTTTATCATAAACCAAACAGTTTGTCTAATGTAGGTTTTATTTCCTTTCTGAAGGCTAAGACGCAGATGGTAAAATGAAATAATATGAAGCACAGGAAAATTCCTCATGACACCTCCTCCCACAGAAGAAAACTTAACCTAGGGCCACCATGGTGGCATAAGGGGTTAAGTTGTAAGTCGCAGCACTATGAAGCTATCACCAGCCATTGCAGCATAGGTTCAATCCGCAGCCAGGGAAGTGACCCTGGCACAGGGACCTCTCCTGTCTCACCTGCTGCTTCCCTCAGCAGTGTATTTCAGTGATCTGCCTGTTGTTCCCCATTCTGCCTCTGGTAAATCCACTTACTCCCTGTACCTCTGGCCCAGACCCCAGTTGTTGTATGCATAAATAAATCTTTACATCTTAAAAAAAAGAAAATGTAATCTGATCTAGTACTACATGTGTAGATAGAATTCATTTAGGTCGGGCCTCCCTGGTGGCGCAGTGGGTTAAGCAATGCACTATGAAGCAAACCGCAGTCCCTGCAGTTTCGATCCCTGCTGTCAGCCAGGGAGGGGACCCACATGGTACAGGCAGACCTCTCCTGCCTTGCCAGCTGCTGCCCTCAGCAGTGTGTTTCAGTCTGCCTGTTCTGCTCCCTTCTCTGTCCCTGGTGGATCCGCTCACCTACCTAGACTCTGGCCTGTACCCCAGTGCTTGCAAGCATAAATAAATCTTAAAAAAAAAAAAAAAAAAAGAATTCATTTAGGTCTTTTAACAGGAAGTACAACAAATACACAATGTACACCTGTAAAATATAGACATCTATCAGCTGCTAACTTACTTTCCAATTATCATTCAATTGAAGAACCTCTAGGATGTTTCCAATGCTTTACTATTCCAAGTGAAAATATACAGTTCATCCTTTTACACTTCATTTTATGTTCCACCTACCATACATAAAGATTACCAAAGAGGTAGCGTTTTCCTTTTTATTACTGAAAATTACAAACATAGAAAAGTAGACAAAACAAGTACAACAAACCACTATTCAGTTTTGATTACCTCATGGCCAATACTGCTTCATTTCAGCAACCCATTTTGCCCCAATCCATGTTACATGTATTTCTTTATGTCAAATTAATTTCCAAAGAGGTACCATTGAAACTCTCACTATCAGAATAGTACATTATGGCCCACACCTTCACCAACCAATATCCTTTTGCTATTTCACAACACCCCCCCTCCTTGCTCCCCATACACACACCCCACACACATGATTTCTGGCATAAAGAAGGATTTTTAAAATGGGTTTGTTAACAATGTATATACCTTCTGGAAACTGGAGTTAATGTTCTTTACCTGTTTTTTAAACTCAACGTAATCCTTTTCATGATTTCCTATTTAAATTACTGAATATATTTATATCATCTTATATTTCTTAATAATGCTGTTGCTTTATTATAGATAAAAATATCTTTCCGGGGCCTCCCTGGTGGCGCAGTGGGTTGAGCAACGCACTATGAAGAAAACCGCAGCCACTGCAGCACGAGTTCGATCCCTGCTGCCGACCAGGGAGGGGACCCACATGGTGTGACAGACCTCTCCTGCCTCTCCCGCTGCTCTCCCCTCAGCAGTGTACTTCCATTGATCTGCCTGTTCTGCTCCCTGCTCTCTGTGGTGAATCCTCTCACCACCCCCACACACCTCTGGCCTGTACCCCAGTGCTTGTATGCTAAGTAAATAAATCTTTTAAAAAAAAAATATCTTTCCGAATTCATACACTGAAAATGCCATGATAAACACATTTTTTTTTTTTTGACTAGGTGATCAATACTTCTGAATACTAAGCTGACTTTGGCCAGTCACTACAAACCCAAATCTCTCATCTTGATCTAGCTAAGCTGCCTCACTTTTTTAAAAAGTCAGATCATAGAAAATTTAAATAGAAAACCAAACAAACAAAGGAGTTGGTTCATGTGTGCTGTTCTTTAAGTTCTATAGTCCCCACCGCTGCTGAGTTATGTAAAGGGTTCCCCACCTTCCTAATATCCATATCACCTAGTCCACATCTTTTCATTTTACAGGATATTAAGGATGTATCTGTTCTCTCACTGAAATGGTGTGTAAGATTAAAAATCACTAAAAAGATAACTCAAAGGTTTGAAAATCAAGACACACTTATAAATAATACACAAGATAAAGAAGTTATCAAGTATTCTAAATTTGACAATAACAAAAATACCACATATTAAAACTTGCAAAACAGAGCTAAAGTAGTCTTAAACTATTTATGTTACAGGGCCTCCCTGGTGTCGCAAGGGGTTAAGGCGCAGCAGCACTATGAACAAAGCTAACTGCAGTTTGAGCACCAGTCAGAGAGCTGACCCATATGATGCAGCAGACCTCGCCTGTCTCACCCACTGCTCCCCTCAGCAGTGTATTTCAGTAGGTCCACCTGTTCTGCTCCCTGCTGTCTCTGGTGAATCTTCTCATCCCCCAAACCTCTGGCCTGTACACTAGTTTTTGTATGCAAAAATAAATCTTTAAAAAAAATTGTTAGAAAAGAAAAAAAGCTAAAAATTTATGCATACCATAGGGAGGGAGGAAAATAAACCCAAAGTAAAAAATAAAACAAAAACATACAGGAAAAAAATGAAAGGGAAAAAAATAGAAGAACCAATGGCACCAAAAACTGGTCCTGGGAATAGACAGATAAAATTGGCAAACATCTGGGGAAAATTAATCAGGCAATATAGGAATTAGTGCCGATGGATAAAAAGATACACTGTACAAAAAAAAATCAGATATAGAAGTGAAGATGTAGAAGCCATGAAAATATTGATCTGGAGTCCTAGATAGAAATAAAAAGAGAAATGGAGTAAGGAAGACTTTACTGTACTAAAATAGCACAGTAAAGATTTCTCTGCTGCTCACCCTAAAGCAAAAGAAAAAAAATCAAAACAAAACACACATCTTCAATTATACTACAGTATATGTAAAACTCCAAACCACACTATATGAAAAGAATAAACACTGTTAAAATGAAAAGAAAATTAAAGTTAAGTGCCCAGCAGAAAGAACAATGAGAAGTAAACATACTTGTTCCAGAGAACTTCAGAAGACAGAATAATTACTGGCACCAGATTTAAAAGTCAGGGATTAGGTGACATGAAGAATGGGGTAATATGTAAAAGTCTAAATAAAAGGCCAGCCTTTAAAGTCACATCACTGTGACTTTAGAAGATGGAAAATTTATTCTTTCAAGGAATGAAATCAAAGGAAACACAAGGCACAGAGAGGGGAAAGGGTGAAGTACTTACTGAAAACAGAGTTATGTATCTTAAATAAATATACCCAAGACAGCAAGTGAAAACAGAACTAAATTTTTGTCATTGTTTTACAACACATAATGAATAAATAGATCTATGCATTATGCACCAGTGGTTGCTGATAGAACAGAAATAACCAGATATTATATGTCTGTTGATAGAACACATACCCATTTAGTAGGCTTGACAAAATTCTAAGAACACACACACTGCCTGAATCAAAGTTCGAGATTTAGCTACTAATATACAGGACACAGGAGGTTAAACAATAGTCAACTGCACAGTGGAGATATAATCAGCAAAATGCAGGCTGGGAAATTTACATGTCAGATGATCTGCTTTATTCTGTAAATAAACTGGGAGGAAACAAACTAGAGCTTGTCAGTCTTCTTAAGCGAAGAAGACCTAAAACATATATTTAGAAACTGGCAAAATTAAACTATAATTTTTATGATATATATTTGCATATTAAGACTATAAAAAAGTAATCACCATACAAGTTAGGATGGCAATCACTTTATAAGAAGGGTTGAAATTTGGGCTTCTGGGTTGGCAGGTAATGTTGGTATTTCTTACCCTTTAGTTGGTTATAAAGGTTTTCACCTCAGAACAACTTAAAAACCTATGAATTTGTTTTATGCAGTCTCTATCTCTGTATGTCTTACCTAGGTTTTATTTAAAACTATAACCTCAGAAATCTGCAAAAATATTGCATTTATGAAATAAGATGCTATAAAAAAAGCTCTAAACTTATAGCCATAATAAAATATTTTTTAAAGATTTATTAAAAAAATAAATAAAGATTTATTTATTTATGCATACAAGCAGTGGGGTACAGGCTAGAGGTGTGGGGAGGTAAGAGAATCCACCAAACAGAGAAGGGGGCAGAACAGGCAGATGAACCGAAACACACTGCTGAGGGGAGCAGCGGGCCAAGCAGGAGAGGTCTGCCTGCACCATGTGGGTCACCTCCCCAGCCAGGAGCAGGGATCGAACTCGTGCTGCAGTGGCTGCGGTTTGCTTCATAGTGCGTTGCTTAACCCACTGCGCCACCAGGGAGGGCCCAAAAATAAAAATTTAATCAAACAAAAACCAAAATAACAGAGAATAGAAGAAAATCAGAAATTCAATCAAGAAATCTAACTCATAACTAATAAAAGTAAAATAAAGAAGAGAAAAAAGTAGAGAGGATTAAAAGAAAAAGTAAACATCCAAACCTGAAAGACAGGAGCCACTAGACTAAAAGATCAATGCACCAGTCACCAAGTGTCCAGCAAACTGAATGAAAAAAGGTCTACGCCAAAAAAAAATCAGAGAAAGACAATTTACAAAGAACTAAGAATAATGACATTATTTTTACAGCAACATTAGAAACCAGAAAACACTGGAACTATTCATTTAAAATTTTGAGTGAAAATCAACTTTGTAACAAGTTGATCAAAAGTGAGAGTAAAATAAATTTTTAGTCACAGTAAGTCTATAAATATTTATCACCCAAGCACACTTTATTTGGGCCTGACAGAAGATGCCAAAGGCAGACATGGACTGCATGGAAGGTGACATAGCAGAGAAGTAAAGCAAATTCCCAGGATGACAGTAAAGACAATTTACTGTATAGTTAAGTACAGCAAGCAACAAGTCCAGATTAGAATAGAGCTCCCAGAGAAGCTCCAGGATAGTATCTCTAAGAAAAATAAATACAACTGATAAACTGTATGACAGATTACTGTGGAAAAGTACACTACAAGGCATTTTACAGAAATTGGAAAGATATGGGAAGTTTTTAGTGTTTATAGAAACGAAATCCTATGTCTTAATGAAGCAATTTTTAAGCCCAATTGTATAAGAAAGAAATGAGATCCTAGAAACAATAGCTAAAAGCATTAACTAGTACTTAGCATTGTTCCAAGTATTTTGTATGTATCAACTCATTTGACACTCATCATACTCAATATGGATCAGATATAAATATCTTTAAGTAATGACACAAAGAAAATAGTTAAAAATTATTTTCTATATCCATTTTGAAAGAACAGGGTAGGAGGTAGACTATGAAAGAAATTCCTCATCCAAATTACCGGGAAAAAAATGTCTAAAGTTGATGAGTCAGGACACGACAAAGTTTTATTTAGAAACAAGAAACAAGCTAAGTTTCAAAGCAGTTACCTCAAAGAAGGATGGAACTTTATTTTTATATATTTTACATTATTTTTCATTTTTGTACAGTGTTTATTTCTCATCCCATTGGTGATGGAATTCCCATCACCAATTCACCCAGACACCATCACCATAGTCCTTTGTGCTCTTCCCATCCCTTTTGTTCCTTCTCCCTCCTCCTCCTCCCCTCGGGAATGTCTCAGATTTACAGTTGTCTGTTGATTTTGACTATTTAGTGTCATTTTTTTTCCTTAGTCCCTTGTTTGTTTCCTCTACATTCCTCCTATGAGTGACATCATAATTTTCCATTCTGGCTTATTTCACTCAGCATAATCCCTTCTAGTTCCATCCATGTTGCTGCAAATTGCACAACTTTATCCTTTTGATTGCTGCATAATATTCCATGGTGTGTGTATATATGCCATATCTTCTTAATCCAGTCATCTATTTTGGGGCATTTGGGTTGTTTCCAGTCTGCCTATTGTGAAAAGTGCCACAATAAACTTAGATGTGCCGGAGTCCTTTAAATTAGGGTTTTTGTGTCCTCTGGGTAAATTCCTAGGAGTGGGATTGCTGGATCCTACAGGAGTTCCATCTTCAGTAGTTTGAGGAAACTCCACACTGCTTTCCATAGTGTTTGGACCAATTTGCATTCCAACCAGCAGTGTAGTATAGAGTTCCTTTTTCTCTACATCCTCGTCAACATTTGTTGTTGCTAATTTTTTTGGTATGTGCCATCTCACTGGTATGAGGTGGTATATTTCATAGTGATTTTAACTTGCATTTCTCTGATTACAAGAGATGTTGAGCATTTTTTCATATGCCTGTTGGCCATTTGCATTTCCTCTTTGGAGAAATGTCTTTTTAGCTCTTCTACCCATTTTTTGACTTGTTTACTTTGTTTTGTTTTTGGTTTTTGTGATAAGTCTCTTTGTCAGCACTGTTGTATGCAAAAATTTTCTCCCAGTTGGTGGGGTGTCACTTTGTTTTGGTGTGTCTTTTGCTGTACAAAAGCTTTTAAGTTTGATGTAGTCCTGTTTATCTTTTCCTTCACTATCTTTATTTTGGGTACTGAGTCTTTAAAGATGTTACTGAAGTGTAGGTCATACAGAGTTTTGCCTACTTTTTCTTCTGTGTATTTTATGGTTTCAGATCTTATGTCTAACTGAAGGATGGAACATTTAAGAAACATTTTTTTGACTGAGTTTAATTTTAAACTATTTGGTATTTTATACTCTTATCAAGAAATGGTTGATGAATATGAAAAATTAACTCTAATGAAGACAAGTTTATAAAAATGAGAGCAAACCTGAGCAACATGAACAACCATGGTCAAATTTCCCTAAATGTATCCTATGAATAGAATGTTCACAATTAGCATACGAAAATAGGCTTCCAACAGCATGTAAACTGTGGAATTAAAAATAGCTCAGCCATCTAACAGGTCAGACAATGACAAAGGTGTTTACAGTTTCAGTGTGGGGCTCTGGCACTCTTCAAGAAGTTACACAAAATAGTTTTAAATAACTTAAAATTAAGGATAAAAGATGTTTCATAGAACATTTCTGTATGCTTAGGCTTTTGCAACATATAGTATTTTTGTCATAAAAGATTTTTAAAAGCAATAAACTTTAACTTCTTAAAAAATTAAAAATGACACTGCTAAGCATGCCATGTGTTTTCAGAATTACAAAGGAATATCAAACATTTAAGACATTATGAGTTCAATGTATATACCAGGTTAAAGAATGTAACTGGTTAATAAGCCTTTTCATCAAATATCTAGTCATCTAAACTATTTGTACAAAAGGAAAAAAGAATGTGTCACAAAAACATTTTATTATTAATATTAGTTTGCATATCCCTAATGATAGATTAGTTGTAACATTACTATACAGTTATCTGGTATATGCAACAGATAGCAGTTAACCACAGATTTAAAATACCAAAACCAATGATGCTAGTATACCTGAAAATATAGATCAGTTTGAGTTAAGGATATATGTTCAAGTCCAGAACTTAAAGTTGATGATAATATGTAAATGGAACTCCACTAACAACTCACAAAAATATTAAAGAAACTGAAAATTTAGAATTCTCGCAATCCTGGTTCTAAGACCAGAGAGCAAGAAATAACAGAACTGAAGACTCACCTCCCACCACTCCAAGCCTTTAATTCTGCCCCAGAATTTATGAACTGCATTTAGAGCTGATCCATTAGAAAGATGAATATACCTTCACCTACAGTGTCTAGCCATCTCAAGAGTATTCACATCTCATTTTCTACTAATAATAATAATGCCCTAACACAGAGAGACTATTATTTCTTTTAACAAACAAGAAATCTGTTAACTTGAAAGTAAATTAACTTGAAGTTCTAAAGTCAGATAATGTTGGATTACATCCAAAAACACAATTCTGGGCCTCCCTGGTGGCGCAGCGGGTTAAGCAATGCACTATGAAGCAAACCGCAGCCACTGCAGCACGAGTTCAATCCCTGCCACGGACAGGGAGGGGACCCACATGGCGCAACAGACCTCTCCTGCCTCGCTGCCCTCGGCAGTGTGTTTCAGTCAGTCTGCCTGTTCTGCTCCCCACTCTGTCTCTGGTGAAGTCCTCTCACCTCTCTGGACTCTGGCCTGTACCCCAGCTCTTGTGTGCATACATAAATCTTTAAAAAAAATTAAACAAAAAACACAATTCTAGAGTGGTAAATTCCAATACATCATATTTTCCCTGAGATAGATTAACTATTCAAGATATTTTTAATTTTGAAGCCCAAATATTTATTGAAACCACAGCACACAGTGGAGTACCAAGAATATTTTCAAACTTAGTGAAATCAAGTCTCTGGTTCATATATCAGTATCTTCAGCCCCAAAGCTTTGCTGACCTAATATTACATCTACTAGTGATAAAATGTGTTTCTAGGGCTTCCCTGGTGGGACAAGGTGAGTACAAGTTCGATACTCAGCCAGGCAGGTGACCCCAATGGTGCAGCAGACCTCTCCTGTCTCGCCTGTTGCTCTCCTCAGCAGTTTCAGTCTATCCACCTGTTCTGTTCCCCACTGTCTCTGGTGAATCCTCTCACCCCCCACACCTCTGGCCCTCTGGACTGTATCCCAGTTCTTGTATGCATAAATAAATCTTTTTTTTTAAAAGTGTTTCTAGGGTGTTCAATTGGGTTAAGTTTGAAGAAATAGCTGTTTTCCCTTGATTTTAACACAATAAAAAGGTCAAGGACAATTGTCTCTCTCTTTTTCAAAGTTCTCTTTTAAGAGTCTCACACACATAAATACAAAAAGATTTTATAAACAGCTTAAATGCCAGCAAAACTGGGATATTTATTAGGATGAATAAACTACAAATCAAGTATCATGTGCTAAATTTTCTCACAGGTGTATAACATCTTTACATTTCAAGATCTAGACATACAGACTTCCTTTTAATTCATCGAAAACCAAGATTTTTCCCACCCCAGTTATTAACACTGATTGTACCTACAACCAAAACTACACCCCCCATTATTTCCATTCTTTATATAGCCGATCCATCTAAGTAATTCTATCAAAGTAGGTGCACTCTCCAATATCATCTATCAGAGAACTCTTGTTCTTTAAAGCATCTATTAGCGCCTCCCTGGCGGTATAAGAGCTATCCGCAGCCACTGCAGCAGTAGTTCAATCCCGTCAGGGAGCTGACACACATGGCACAGTAGACCTCTCCTGTCTTGCCCACTACTCCCTTCAGCAGTGTATTTCAGTCTGCCTGTTCTGTTGCCCACTCTGTCTCTGGTGAATCCTCTCACCTGCCCCTCCCCCCTTTTCTGGCCTGCACCCAATTCTTGTATGCATAAACAAACCTTTGTTTAAAAAACAAACAAAAAAAAAAGCAGCTACTATACCCGCTACCCCTAAATCTTTATTTTTAAAAATTGCCAGATATTTTACAATACTTAATATTTATATTTTATTTATATAGTCACTGATTAATATTCCACACTTTTTTTTTCTCTCCATCTGACCACACGTGTGTATATACACTTTTTTTTGCTGCTCCATCTGAAAGTTGTAGATAACACGAAACTTCACCCTTAAATACACAAAGGAAAGCATTCAATCATTTCTGCTTTATATATACACTTTTTGAAAGAGGAACTTGGGGGAAGGTCTGTTGGAGCACTCCTTCACTCTTATAAGTGGAATCACATTCTAAAGAAAACAAACATTAGACACGAAATTCCCCAATAAGGAACCACAAAAGCACTTATATGAGTCTCTAAAGGAGGACATCACTCTTTTCTCCAGTAGTAGAGAGAGCTCACAATAAAAATCTCACTTTATTTCAAATCTTCAGCTCTTTTTCGTTTAATCTACCCTAACCAAAATCAAAACCAACAGAAGTCCTTATAAAATTACTTCTCTATTTTTTACTATCTTCACCAATAAACTTTAAAAAGCATTCCACTTAGTTCATTGCAAGCTAACTGTTCTGATTACAGTTAGCAATTACAAAAGCTTCCAAATGACCAAATATAAGACAATGCTCTTACATCAGTTCTCACTGTACCCAGTTTTGTATAAGTGAAGATCATGAGCCATTAAATTTCTCTTCCCTCAGTTCCTTAGATGCTCATCTTCCATAGTAAGTGACACTTTTCCCATCTCTCTGACCACTCCTGTTTTCTATAACAATTCTTCCTCCTCTGCCAACTCTAAATGCTGGACTTGACTAGAGTTCCCTGATCTTGTATTACATGTTCTGTTCATCGTACTCATAGTCCCCTAAATGCTTCACCTAAGTATCTGTTGACAATTTCTTAACCTATCCTATACCCTATCCTATATTACAAGCCCTAGGCCCTTAATTCTAACTGCCCACCAACCATCTTAACCTGGATTTATTGCAGGACCGTTAACAAAAGTGACATTTTCTGTAAATTCTTCCCCTTTCTCCAGTATTCCCTACTTCCATTAATAACTCTACTATCTGACCATCACTCAAGTGAGAAATTTATCTTGATTCCTCCATCTTCCTGAAAGCTCTCACAGCCATTGAATTCTACAGATTCTTTCTTAAAAACTACCTCTCAAGTATCTCCTACAACCATTCCTTACTCCAGGACACCAGGTTTTCCTTACACTATTACCACAGACTCAAAACTGGTATTTCTGCCACCAACCTCATGTATAATGCACTCTGAATTTGCAGTAAGGAAAATCTGTATTGGTCACTTTTACCTTTGCTGAATAACGCCAATGTACACTAGCACCTGCAGAAATCATTAACTAAAAGACACATGATTTTCATTTTAACTCTATGTGATATAGATCCCACAACTGATGATATCTTTTAATCACTTACTAACCAAACAGCAGTAGCAAAGTACTCACTGCCAATGCAAATGCATACAATTAAGAGCACCAGCATCTAAAAGAATATCCAAAATATATGAAGAACTCATACAACTTAATAACAAAAACAACCCAATAAAAATAAAGAACATGGGTTTCCCTGGTGGCACAGTGGGTTAAACAACGCACTATGAAGCAAAGAGCAGCCACTGCAGCACCAGTTCGATCCCTGCTGCCGGCCAGGGAAGGGACCCATATGGCGCAGCGGACCTCTCCTGCTGTGCCTGCTGCTCCCCTCAGCAGTATACTTCAGTTTATCTGCCTGTTCTGCTCCCCACTCTCTGTGGTGAATCCTCTCACCACCCCCCCACACACCTCTGACCTGTACCCCACACACCTCTGGCCTGTACCCCAGCTCTTGTGTGCATAAATAAATCTTTAAAAAATAAAGAAAGAACAAACATGGGGCGCCTCAGGAGCTGACCCACATGGCACAGCATACCTCTTCTATCTCACCCGCTGCTCCCCTCAGCGATGTATTTCAGTAGATCTGCCTGTTCTGCTCCCACTGTCTCTGGTGAATCCTCTCACTGCACCCCCCCCCACACCTCTGGCCTGTACCCCAGTTCTTGTATGCATTAATAAATAAATCTTTAAAAAAAAAAAAAGGAAAGAAACAGAAGACCTGAATAGTAATTTTCCAAACATATATACCATCAAATACATGAAAAGATGCTCAATATCACTGGTCACCAGGGAAAAACAAATCAAAATCACAATGCATTATCACCTCACACCCATCAGAATGGCTATTATCAAAAAGAAAAGCAATAACACGTGTTGGTGAAGATACAGAGAAAAGGGAACCCTTGTGCTTTGTAGGTGGGAATGTACATTAATGTAGCCACTATGGAAAACAGTGTGGAGTACCTCAAAAACTTAAAAATGGGACTACCATATGATCCAGCAATTCCACCTCCTGTTATTAATCTGAAGAAAACAAATCACTAAAGATACACACAACCCCATGTTCACTGAGCATTATTTACAACTGCCAAGATACAGAAAAATAAACCAAGTGTATATCTATGGATTACTTATATAAACAAAATGTGGTGGTTATATACACACTGATGAACTATTACTCAATCATTTAAAAAATATTAAATCCTGCCATTTGAGACAATATGAATAGCTTATGTATAAGTGAGATAAGCTAGAGAAAGATAAAATATTAGATGATCTCACCTACATGTAGAATCTAAAACAAAACAAAACCGGGGCCTCCCTGGTGGCACAAAGTGTTGAGCACTACACTGTGGGGCTTTTACAGCCACTGCAGCGTGGGTTTGCTCCCCGGGCAGGGAAGGGACCCAAACCGCGCTGCAGACCTTTCCTGCCTCGCCCACTGCTCCCCTCAGCAGTGTGTTTCAGTTGATTTGCCTGTTCTGCTCCCCACTCTGTCTCTGGTGAGTCCTCTCACCTCCCGCCCCTCTGGCCTGTACCCAAGTTCTTGTATGCATAAATAAATATTTTTAAAAATTTTTTTAAAAAGCTCACAGAGAATAGACTCAGTGACTGTTAGAGATGGAAGCATAAGTTGGCAAAATAGGTGAAGGGGTTAAGGTATAAAGTTTACACAATAAATGAGTATGCAATACACATCTTGGTGACTACAGTTAAAGCACTGTATTACTTTTTTTAAGATTTGTTTTATTTATTTAAGCATACAAGAGCTGGGGTGTAGGCCAAAAGGTATGGAGAGGGGAGAGGAGTGAGAGGATTCAGAGACAAGAGTGGGGAGCACAACAGGCAGATCTATTGAAATACACTGCTGAGAGGAGCAGTGGGCAAGACAGGAGAGATCTGCTGTGCCATGTGGGTCAGCTCACTGGCCAGGGATAGAAGTAGTGCTGCAGTGGCTGCAAAGCAGATAGCTTCCAGGTGCTGAGAATTAACCCCTTGCGCCTGTATTGCATATTTAAAAGTTACAAGTGGATCTTGAAGGTTTTCATCACAAGAAAAAAAGCTTACAATTGTGTAGTGACAAGTTAACCACACCTGTAATATATACAACTATCAAATTATGCTATACACTTGAAAGGAGTATCAATTATACCTGATTTAAAGATTTAAAAAATAAATCTGGTAGATTCCTTACAGCCCAATTATTATTGTTTCTCTTTAATATAACAATTTTACTCCAGTAAGCTATTTTTCATAATAATTTACAATAAACTTCATTACCATACATAGATGGGAGGAAAAAACAGACTGGGTGGATGTCAGCAGTCACTGAACAGAGGAAATAATGTGGAATCTTTTCTCTCTCCAGAAAACAAATGGTTGTGGAAAGAAGTGGGGCACACAATAAATCATATATATTCAGCTGTTTTCCCAAAGTCAGAATCAAGAGTAAACATGCTTTATTTAACTATAAACCTGCATCAGAGCCCAGCACCAACTTTTATGTAATTATTTTAATTCTTACACAGAGTTCTTCAGGAAATACTGTCACCAATATTCACGTTGGCACAAAAAAGTGATACTGCTGAGGAAAACCTGTACCATAAAACTCAAAAAGTGATTAAGAATTTCTCTCTCTCTCTCTCTCTCTCTCTCTCTCTCTCTCTCTCTCACACACACACACACACACACACACAATCTACTGGAATGAATCTATTCAAAAGGTTCAAGAATGTAAGTTTAACATACAAAGTTTGTATTCTATACACTAGCAATGAACAATCTAAAAATAAAATTTCACTTGCTAACAGCACCAAAAAGAATAAACTACTTAGGGGCCTCCCTGGTGGCGCAGTGAGTTAAGCAACGCACTATGAAGCAAACACTATGAAGCAAACCGCAGCCATTGCAGCATGAGTTCGATCCCTGCTGCCGGCCAGGGAGGGGACCCACATGGTGCGGCAGACCTCTCCTGCTGTGCCCGCTGCTCCCTCAGCAGTGTGCTTCTGTTGATCTGCCTGTTCTGCTCCTTGCTCTGTCTGTGGTGAATCCTCTCAAACCCCACACCTCTGGCCTGTACCCCAGTGCTTGTATGCGTAAATAAATAAATCTTTAAAAAAAAAAAAAAGAATAAACTACTTAGGAATAAATTTAACAAAAATAATGTGAGGCTTGTACAAAGAAACTACATAATAAAAAAGAAAAGAAATAAGATCTATGTGATTGGAAGACATTTTGAGAGCATGGATGTTAACACTGTTGAGGTGGCAGTATTTCCCAAGTGAATCTACAGATTACAAAATACTTATCAGTGCTCGCTTCGGCAGCACATATACTAAAATTGGAACGATACAGAGAAGATTAGCATGGCTCCTGCGCAAGGATGACACGCAAATTCGTGAAGCGTTCCATATTTTTAAACTAGACTCATTCATAGAAACATGGATGGAACTGGAAGGGATTATGCTCAGCAAAGTTAAGTCAGAAGGCAAAAGAAAAATACCAGATGGTTCCTCCCTTAGGAGGAATATAAGGGAACCAAATAAGGATCAAGGAAAGGATAAGAACAACAATAATAGTAACAACAATAAAGACACAAAAACCAAAAATGAAAAGACAAGGACAAACTGGGGACACTTGGTGGGGAGGGAAGAAGGGAAGGGTTGAGGGCAGACGGGAGCATGGGGGACTGAGGTGATGGTGCACTGGTGATATGGTGATGGGGAATACATGGGTATTACAACTGATGTCAAATATATGTAAATTTTTTTAAAATTTTCTACTAATAAAAAAAAAAACACAAAATACTTATCAAAATCCCAACCACCTTTTTTGCAGAAATTGACAGATTGAACCTGAAATTCATCTAGAAAAACAAGGAACCCAGAACACCCAACCTTGAAAAAGAAAAACAAAACTAGAGAACTCACATGTCCCAATTTCAAAACTTAATACAAAGCAATAGTAGTTGAACTTGGTGCAAAGGATAGACATGTAAGTCAATGGAAAAAAAAAATTGATTGAGAATCTAGAAATAAACCCTTACTTTTGTGGTCAAACGATTTTTGACAAGACTATGGAAACAATTCAATGAGGAAAGAATAGTTTTTTTTAATAAATGGCGTCAGAAAACTATTACTAATATGTAAAAAGAATGAAGCTGAACATTTACCTCACATCATAATAAAAAATAGACTAAAAATGGAGCAGACTAAATGTAAAAGCTAAAATTATTTAATTAGAAAAAATTTTGAGTAAATCTTTGTGACTTTTTATTAGGCAGTGGTTTCTTGGGGGGGGCATGTATCTCAAAAGCAAGGCAATAAGAAGGATTTCAAAATCACAATTTTTGTGATTAAAAGGACATCAAGATGGGCCTCCCCTGGTGGCGCGGTGGGTTGAGCAACGCACTATGAAGCAAAACGCAGCCACTGCAGCACCAGTTCGATTCCTGCTGCCGGCCGGGGAGGGACCCACATGGCGCGGCAGACCTCTCCTGC
>JAGFMF010011858.1:4572588-4589649 GCA_019455555.1 Galemys pyrenaicus
TGCTCCCTGCTCTCTGTGGTGAATCCTCTCACCCCCCACACCTCTGGCCTGTGCCCCAGTGCTTGTATGCATAAATAAATAAATCTTAAAAAAAAAAAAGTTAAAAAAAAAAAAAGGACATCAAGATACAACACAAATCATGAAAGTAACTGCAAATCACATATAAGAGTCATACTAAAATATCAGAAGACCACTTATAACTCAACAATAAAAAGACAGATATTCCAATTTTGAAATGGGCAAAGGACCTGAATAGACAGTTCTCCAAAGAAGGTACACAAATTGTCGATTACATGGGAAAGATGCTCAACATTATTAGCCATCAGGAAAATGCAAAGCAAACCACAATGAGCTGGATACCACTGCATAATTATCAGGATGGTTATATAATCAAAGACATAGCCAACAAGAAGCACTGGCAAGGACATGAAGAAATTCAAACTCTCATAGTTGTTCAAGAGATTAAACATGGAACTGTTATCTAACCTAGCAATTCCACTCCTAGAAAGGTACCCAAGAGAAACAGAAACACATGTCCACACAAAAACTATATGAATAATCAGTATCATTACTTATAATAGTAAAAAAGTAGAAAAAAAAATGTCCATCAACTGAGGAGTAAACAAAATGTAGTATATCCAAAGAATAAAATATTTGGGGGCCATAAAAAGCAATATATACTGAGAAAACATTATGCTAAGTGAAAAGTCTGAGACCAAAGGCCACACAGCACATGATTCCATTTATATGAACTGTCCAGGACAGGCAAAATAAAAACACCCAAAGCAGATTCATGGTAGGCCTAGTAGTAGGGCCTACACTGAGAAAAGGAAAAGAAGGGGAATGAATACAGACTTTTCATCTTGGAATGATTAAAATATTCTGAAAGTGACGGTGATGGATACACAACTTCGAGTCTATAAAAGTCACTAAACTGTACACCTTAAAAGTGTATGTACATGTGAATAATGTACATATAAACATGATTTATGAGTTATACTTCACAAAACATGAAAAACTGCAGTTACATTGTGAATTTTAATATATGCAAATTTTACCTCAAAGAAGTATTAAACAAAGAAAACAATGAAGTGAAATATGGCATTGAGGTAGAAATGAAAGAAGTACAGGTACAAAATAAAAGTTCATTATACTATTAGTTTCACTTTGTAAGTTTTCCAAATTTTCCTCAGTAAGAGTTTTGTTGTTGTTTTTTTTTTTAAAAGATTTATTTATGCATGCAGGAGCTGGGGTACAGGCCAGAGATGTGGGGGGTGAGAGGATCCACCAGAGACAGAGTGGGACCCAGAACAGGCAGACTAACTGAAATACACTGCTGAGGGGAGCAGCGGGAAAGGCAGGAGAGGTCTGATGTGCCATATGGGTCACCTCCCAGCTGGTGGCAGGGATCAAACTCATGCTACAGTGGCTGTCCTGGCCTCATAATATGTTGCTTAACCCATTGTGCCACCAGGGAGGCCCCTCAATAAGAGTTTTTCAAAACTGACTTTAAAAAAAAAACAAAGTAAGATGTTTTAAAATTGGAAAGTAAACTAGCTTTCTTACTATCCAACTCTTGTTGCTTTTTGATAAAGGAAACAATCTTATCTCCTAAAAAGACCAGAGAAGTTGCTAACTTAATCTTTTGTAATGTTATATAAGCAAAGAGGTATGACAGAAATATAGTGTGTGGCAAATATGAACAATACTTCATCTTACAAATGTACAAAGAGTTTGAATCTCCTTAGTTCTTAGTTCCTCACCCTTGGGTTTCTTTGGTTTCCACCATTATTGGATGTAACAATTTCTAACAACTTGATTCAATAATCCTTTACCTGTATTCTCCAAAATAACAGCAACTAACTACATACAGTCATTTAAATTTTCATTTTAATGAATTAAACTAAATCATAAATTCAGTTCTCAGTCTCACTAGTTATAATTCTAGTGCTCAACATCTACATGTGGCTATTGGTTACCATACTGTAGAGCTGTTATGTATCACACCACCACCACTGCAGAAAGGTCTACTGAACACTCAACTACCCAAATACATAAAAAAAAAAAAAACCACAAGGAAACTTCCACGTTGCAATTGAAGGCTGCTATACAGTATTTTGCTGCAACAGAGAAAATAAAACACATAAAAATATCAACCAAGGAATATTATTCATGGAAGTTTAGACTAAAATAGTTAAATTTTACCTTCAGAACCACTGAGCTACAGATGCTGGCTATGGCAAGTCCTCAAAGGTTAAGTTTCCCCATCTGTTAAAAATCAATATGCTGCCAGTTTTCTAAAGTCAGCTGTAAAAATTATGTTGAAATAAGAATAGAGCAAATTATCTTTTTAACCATCTAATGAAAAGATGTATTTATAATTCATATGATATCAAAGAGTTTATGATGCATGACAAAACATACAAAAGTCCCTTTCCTAACTGAGCAATGAGCCAACAGAAATATTTAAAAGGATTATTAAACATATCGTTTCATTTCAGAAGCTTAACCAGATGGTAGCTATACTTCTAATTCTAAAATTGCATGTGTTGTTTCATCCTGATAGGTATAGATTTCTGTCAATGCTCATAAAGATAAAAATGCAGTATCAGGAAACAGGTGCACTCCTAATTCAAGTATCTCAAAATATTTTTAGCACTTAAAAAAAAACTGAAGGTGAACAAATTAAAAAATGTGAATTCAAACACAACTTTTATATTTGGGAAACTAAAATATCAACAAAAAAATTCACTTTGTATTACCTCTCAAGCTATCACAGCAAATGCTTAGAGTATGAACATTCCAAAATAAAAATAGAATACAATACGTTAATAAATTTTAAATCAACTCTCTCCATGCCAAAACTCCTGAGTACCTAAAACTTACTCAAAATGACACCATGTAAAGGATTTTTAAACCTTTTAAAGGGCCACTTAAAAACGTAAGTACATTTTATTTTAGCCACATAAAATACTTTTATAATTCACTTATTTGCAACTCACTGCCCAAAAAAGGAGTTCTTGAGAGAATCAAACATAGAAATTGAAACCAGCCTGTAGGGAAGGTATACGGAACAGTCACATGGAATCTATCTACAGCTACCGATTATCTGAAGTCAAATTAAATCAGGCACTATTTACATATTTCTAGTTCAGTACTAATCTCATATGGTGCTCTCATGTTATACAGGCCTACCTACGTTTTCACATTTATGTTAGTATTAAGTTGGTTCTATCTTTAATCAAAATTAAGTATCTCATAGAATGGGCTAACAACATTCCATATCCTTTTTCCCATTGTTTATGAACCCTCACTCAAATCACCCTGATAAATCCATCTGTTCCCTGTATTTGCTTCCAAAAAAAATGCTAGCAACCAAGGACACCAGATTGTAAAACGCAAGGAAGTTTTGGCGTTACCAATACATTAAGTAACCCTGGCAAATTAATGAAAATCCCTTAAGCCATTAATTACTTGTTATAAAAATGAACCCAACAATACAAATCTACATCTGAGCAGGGATGAGTTAGACTTAATATAAGAATTGCCTGTGATTCTGGGTACGCTGCAAATATGAGGTACCTGTTCCCCAACTCACACTTTTCCTAGCACTTCTTCCTTTCAAGCTTTCAGGGTTTGCTCCCAAACTTCATGTAAGTGCCCTTCTCCCCCCCACCCCCATTCTAGTATTCCTGCCCTTCTACTCTACCCCCATACTTCAATTTCATACAATTCCACAATCCTCCAAATCCAAACTGCTATTTCCCTTTGAGCTCCCAAGGGCCCAGAGAGTCCCTTCACTTTGCTCCCCACATCTCCCTCAGTCCCCCTTTCCTAACGGCTCCTCCCCTCCGTTCCCCACCCCCTAGTCACCAGGTTCACCCTGCCCCTCCAACCGTCTCCCGCCCCCAGGTTCCTTCCTGTCCCTCCAAACACATCTTCCCCGCCTCAATGTTTCATCTCGTTCCTCCAACCGACTTCCCTAATGCCCTACCGTCCCTTCAGTCCCCATTTTCTCCAACACCCAATGGTCTACCCCTTTCTATCTGTTCTTTTCAATATACACACAAATGCAAGGCACCCACACAGCAAACACTGGAGCCCCCACCCCCACTTCGAGCCTCCATCTTTCTGTTTTATACTTGCTTTCTTTCTTCCTCCTCCCCACCCCACCCCCCACCTCCGGAAGAGTCGGTTCCCAGACCAAGGTCTCTCACCTCATTCGGTCACTTCAGTGGTGCCAACCGCTTCATACAGGAAAAAACAACCAATCACGTCCCCGTGGGCTCTTCCTCTGTGAGTTCGAGCACTTACTAGGCACCTGCCCAACCGGGCACCCTGCACATACACGCGCAAAAACCGAGGTCCTGGGGACTGGGTTGGGGGTAGAGTGAGCGTTCTTACACCGGCCTCAAACACAGCCTACTTCCCTACAGCCCTTCGCCATTTTGGTTTCCCGCGGACTGCCGGTGCATTCTGGGAGCGCTGAGCCACTCTGGTGCCGAATGGCAGCTCTCCAGAGCCGCGAGGGGGCGGGGACTGCGCTGCGAACGCGGAAGAACACCGCTTCCTGCGTCCACAACCAGAACTGAACAAAGAAGGACTCTTTAACGTCGCTGTGAGATAAGTCCTTCCGCCGCCGGCGCTAACACAATAGTGAGCGCTGCGCTGCTGGCCGCTGGCTATGCTGCTGTGGTTTCTTTTATAAAAGAAAGAGTTGTGTCCGGCTTTCACTGTGCGTTTTGTTTTTTTTTTTTCTCTAACAGATAGGGTAGTGCTTCCTGCATCTTACCGTTCCGATTTCCTTTCTGTGGAGAAAAACCTTACATAAAGCGCGTTTCTTCTGTCTTCACTTTGAGGCCTACAGTTCAAATTTCTTCCAGCTGACCCTGAATGTCAGAATTGGATTTTGTTGGGCACTTATTGTCCAGCCTCAGTTTCCTTTTCAGGAGTAGGCTCTTTTGGATTTTTTCGCTTTCGGGGTGAAAGGTTTTCTGTTTATCTGATACCTTGCAAATTCTTCCTAATTCTGATGAAATCTGAGAATAATCTCGTACAGAGTGGTTTGTTTTAGAAATACCGAACTTTTCCATACTAGGCAAAACCTAATCTGCAGACAGCCTGCTACCAGCCGCGATCCCAAGTGACAAACTGTGAGCGTGCGTGTCTCTTTGACTTGCATTTAGGTACAGACCAACTCCACTCCCTCCACCCCCAACGCCCCCTCTCCCCGCTTAGTAACCACGTGTGGTGCCTTTGTTTATAACTTTGTCAAAATATTTTTAAAATCACTTTATATTTTTGTCTCACATTACATCACAGGCATAATTAGTATCATAGGGTTTTTTTTTTTTTTTCCTCTCTGAAAAACATCTTCACTTTGCTCATGTTTCAGATGGGGTTCTCAGCCTGTGAGCTCAGAATTTGGCAAATAAACCACCAGTTTACCCATTCTATTCAATATTTTAAGTATTTAAACCATACTTTTTTACTCTTGCTTTTTCTAATAGTCCCAATCAAACTTTAAGTCTGTCTGCTTAGAATGACTTCACTCTACCTGCTACCTTGCAAATTTAATTTCTTTTAATATAACTATGGTCATTCTAGTTCATTTTACCTGCTTTTGGTTGAGGAAACTTTTGACTTAAAAAACAGTAAATACAATCCAAAAATGAATCAGGTATCTGTACTGCAAAGTTAAGCCTAAACATAGAGCGGCAATTTGGGAGGACATTTGTTCTAAGTTGTCACCATTTCTATCAAGTACTCCTAAGCCTCAACAACATTCAGTAATTTAATACCTCACAGTCAGTTATCCCGATTTCAGAAATAATAATTAGAAAATTATTTGCAGGTGTACACGCTACCTTTATTTTCTTCTATTGACTGTTCCAACTTTTGACCTCCAACCACACTAAAGTAATCTAACCCCTTATAGAGAAGTTAATGATACCTGTGTATTAAAATATATGCATATTTTAGTGTATGTATTGTTTTCCCAAATATCATTTTAGTGCAAAAGTGTAATGATTTAATTTAAGGAAACCAGATGCTCAAGGAATCAAGGATACTGATGGGGTATCCGTGTAGTATGGAGACAGTACAATTCTTCTAACTGGTTTTAATTAAGCAAATCAATGGAATTGGACTATAAGAAGAAACAAATGTCCACAATTATACTTTCTTCTACCCTTGATGTTAGGCATGGTCATGTAACTTGCTTTTGCTTTGACCAATAAATGGAAGAGGAAGGGAAGTGTTATCTCTTCTTAGGAAAATCTTTTAAGAGACAAAGACACATTTCCCCCACTCCCTGCAATGGTGGTCCTGGATCCATGTGTTAAGATGGAACATCTATCATTTTGGGTCCCTAAATGACCTCAATAAACAGAGACTAGATTGTGTAACCATCACCACAATCCACTGAGAACATTTACACCACAAAGCATTTATTATGCCCATTTTCAATCAATCATTGTTCCACTCCCATCCCCAAACAATCTGTCTCTATAGATTTTCCTTCACTGAAGGAAATGGAGTCATACAATATGTAATCTTTTGGTCTGCCCTCAGCAAAATGTTTTCAAGATTCATCCTTGTTTATGTGTCAGCATTTTTTTCTATTGTGTAGTAGTACTCCATTGTATGATTATGCCATGTTTTATTTGTCCATGCACCAGCTGATGCACAATTGAATTGTTTCCAATTTCTGGTTGTAATGAATAATGCTGCTATGAACATTTGTGCACAAGTCTTATATAGATATTTCTCTGCTGGATAGATTCCTAAAAGTGGAATTGCTGGGTTGTGTGGTAAATTTGTAATTCATTTTTTTAATACATTACCAAACTGTTTTCCAAAGTGTGGTTAGAGTATGAGAGTTCCAGTTTTGTTATATTCTCACTAATACAAGCTGTCTATCTTCTTTATTTTACTCATTTCAGTGTGAGTAAAGTAGTTTCTCACTATGTTTTCAACTGAATTCCCCTAGTGGTTAATAGTCCTGAGCATCTTTTTGTGTGCTTATCAGTCATTCCAATATTTTCTTGGTGAAATATCAATTCACATCTTTACCCATTTTTTTTGGACTGAACTTTTTAAAAGATTTACTTATTTTAAATTTATTTATGCATACAATAACTGGATTAGGCAAGAGGTGCAAGGGTGGGGGGATAAAAGGATTCACCAGAGAAAAAGTGGGAAGTAGAACAGATGGATCTACTGAAATACACCGCTGAGGGTGCAGCAGTGCAACAGGAGAGGTCTGCTGTGCCATGTGGGTCACCTCCCTGGTCTGGAATCAAACTCATGCCTCAGTGGCTGGCAATAACTTGATAGCGCTGAGATTTTAACCCCTGTGCCACCAGAAAGGCCCTGAACTTTCTTATCGTCAACTTATAAAAGATCTTTCTGTATCCTGATACAAATCCTTTCTCAGATGAATGATTTGCAAATATTATTCTCCCAGTCTATAACTTGTCTTTTTACTTTCTTAATGATACCTTTTGAAGAACAGAAATTTTCTTTTTTTTAATTTTGATGAAGTCCAATTTATCATTTCTTAAATGCTAAATGGCTCTCTCAAGATAACAAATATATTTTAAAATTTTATTTAAAATATTTTACATCACTGTTCATTTTTCTTCTTTTTTTTTTTTTTTTTTTAGTGTTTGCTTTCTTTTCTCAGGTGTAGTCCCCATAGAATTTCCACCACTAGTTCACCTGTGCACCATCACCATAGTCCCGTGTGCTCCTCCTGCCCCTGTCACAATCCCTCTGCCCACTTCCCTTCCTGCAGAATGTCTCTGATTTATAGTTGTTTGTTTTTGTTTTCTTTTGTTGTGTTTTTTAAAAATTGTTTTAGTTTCTCTATATTCCTCCTATAAGTGAAACCACCCAATATTTTTCTTTTTCCTTCTGACTTATTTCACTGAACGTAATCCCATCTAGCTCCATCTATGCTGCTGTGAATGACATGATTTTATTTGATTGCTGAATAGTATTCCATTGTGTATATGTACCACATCTTCTTGATCCAATCATCTGTTTTTGGGCATTTGGGTTGTTTCCAAGTCTTTTCTATTATAAATAGTGCTGCAATAAACATAGGGATGCATGTATCCTTTTGAATTAAAGTTTTTGTGTCCTTTTGAGTGTATCCCTAGGAGTGGAATTGCTGGGTCATATGATAGTTCCATTTTTAGTAGTCTGAGGAACCATCACACTGTTTTCCACAGTGGTTAGACTAGTTTGCATTCCCACCAGTAGTATAGGAGAGTTCCTTTTTCACTCCATCCTCACTAACATTTGTTGTTGCTTGTCCTCTATTATATTTTCTTCTAGACATTTTATAGAGTTAACTCTTACATTTAAGGTTGGATGCATTTTTTTTAAGGCTATGAAGCATTTTGTGCACTCTGTAGGGTATGGGTCATCTTTTTGCAAATGGCTATTCAATCGAAGAAATATGCTTTTGTTGTGTTTAGAGTTGCTGTTTATAGTTGTCTGTTACATAGCAAGCATATTTAAGTCTACTCTGGCTGATACGCCTAGATATGTTACAGAACTCTAACAGCTTTGAATTTTTATTCTATAATAGAACCAAAATTGAAAAATATGAAAATTTGAGTGGAATATTTGAAACATTAGGTATTTCTCAAAATTTAATGTTGAAAAGTCACAGGGATATTATAAACTACTAAGTCTCAATACAATTTTATAGGTAAGGGCCAGAAGATCTTTAACATTACTCACTGTGCAGAGATAGAAATGAAAAATATCCAGACAAGTCAGAAAGGCCAAAGAAAGACATTAAACATCCTTGTAGCATTTACTGTCATTGGTCTGAAAAAAGAAGTAGATCTAATGCATTAAAAAAAAAATGAGAGAGAATGGGGCCTCCCTGGTGGCGTAGTGGGTTAAGCAACACACTATGGGGCAAACCGCAGCCACTGCAGCAGACGTTCAATCCCTGCCTCCAGCCAGGGAGGAGACCCACATGGCATAGCAGACCTCTCCTGCCTCTCCCACTGCTCCCCTCAGCAGTGTGTTTCAGTCTGCCTGTTCTGCTCCCCACTCTGTCTCTGGTGAATCCTCTTACTGCCCTGGACTCTGGCCTGTACTTCAGCTCTTGTATGTATAAATAAATAAATCTTTAAAAAAGAGAGAGAGAGAATGTTTCCATAATATCCATAATAATCAAATTGGGAAGATTCATTAAAGTTATCCTTTTATCCAATGCTTAAATGTCCACATATAACACAAACATTGTAAACCCAGTAATTTTGTTATAAAATAAGTAGATAATAACTTTAGACTCCTGTATAACACATCTTAAAATACAGGTGTCCACTAGCAGTTTATTTCCTCTCATTTCCAAATTCACCCTTCACTACTCACTTTGTGAAATGTGTCTTTTAAATAGTTTCCCTTCACCAGTTGGCAGAATGTTAAGCTTTGTCAAAGGAGGGTGCTGAAGAGACATACATTATACAGCACTTTTTTCCCCGATTCCAAAGTGTTCTCAGCAACTTCCTGAAGTGTGCACAATTTCCCTTGAGTTTGGATACTATAACACATGTACCTTCCTCTGCCTTGTCAAATCATTGTCCCCATACCCCAAACCCAGAAGAATTTGCATGTGCTGCCATCAAGTGATATTAGTGTTGTCTTGGCAGTCAAAAATTCATGGTGAGTGAGTGAAAAGTGTGTGTGCAGTCAAAACAAATCACTCAAAGAGAATCACAGGAATTAGATTTCAATTACTGTCTTTATGTACCAATCTTATGACACAAATTTTGAAGATAAATTACCAAAAGGGAGGCAGGGGATAAGGAGGGAGGAGAAGAGGTGAGAGAAAGCAGGGGGGTGGGAACTATTCAATGGTAATTTTCAAGATAAATCTTCTTATCTTTCCTACTTCGAACTGCAAATTTGTCTGCTCAGCATTCAAAGATGAGTACAAGATAAGACAAGCAGCATGAAGTGAGAGAGTGGCAGAGGCTGGAACCCTGGTGAAAAGAATTCAGTTGTCATCTAGCCTGTCACCTTATTAACTGAGATCTTAGGTGAGTTTCCTAAACTCTCACTGCTTGAGCTTCATTGTGGATTCAATGGGGAGGATAAGAATGTCAACACTAAACCTTTATCATATGGATTAAATTAATATTATGATTAAAAGCCCTTTATTTCTTCTTACAATAACTATTAGATGTTTGACTGCCCTAATTCAACTGCAACCTCGAGTGTAGAAGAGTGTTACTCTTTATATCCTGATGCTGGAAACATACCTGGATCACATGAATAAATTTTTAATGGATATTAATTTATTTGACAGTGTTAAATTTGTACTTCTATATGTGAAAAGCTGTGTTCTACATTGTTTAGGACAGGATAGAATCATTATTAATACCACTAAATGGGTTGGAGGTCTTAGAATCTGTATGCAATGACATAGTAATAGAATTTAAGATACAATGCAAATGTGCAGAGGCTTGAAAGTGTATGATAAGGAATGAAAACAAATTTAGTAGAACCTAATTTAAAGAATAAGAATAAAGACAGAGCAATCCATAATTGGATCTTATTGTAATAAACACCATATGATAATGACATTAGTTAAGACTTTTTTATTGCAAGGGTCATGATTGCAACCTGAATAAGCCTTGGGAAGGCAGAAATCCTTGCCTTGTGTTGCCTGGAAACAGTAGCTAGAAGACATCAGAATTCTCTCTCTCTCTCTCTCTCTCTCTCTCTCTCTCTCCCCCTCTCTCCCTCTCTCCCTCTCTCTCTCTCTCTCTCCCTCTCTCTCCACCACACACACACAAATACATACACATGCACTTTGTCTTGTTTCTGCTCTTGGATAAATGGTATTCTATTTAGTGGGGACTACATATCTTACTATAGGAATCTGTTAAGAAAAGGTATTTACTTCCTCTATGTATGCCCCCACCCCCAATACACAGCTTGAAGTTCCAGTCTTTCAAAAATATCCCAAGAAGTATCCTTATGCATTAGGTTATGGTTAGTATTCTTATGCATCAGTTTAATGTTATGCCCAACCTGGATCAGATGTCATAGGTAAGAACAGACAAAATTGAGAGATGAGATAAAAAAAAGTTCAACAAAATTGATCAATGCCACTCCCTGAAGCCAAAGAGATGAAGTCTTTTATTCATTATAATAAGAAGCAGATAATTGGAGTGAAGTTGTTTCCCCAGAAGAGTTATTATGGGTTGCCAAAATGCTTCGAGTTTACTAACACAAAATGAAGTTTTAACTTCCATAACAATAACAATAATAATAGTAATAATAACATTTATTGAGTGTTTATCCTCTGTCAAATTTTGTGGAACGTACATGTTATTTTATTTTATCTTCCCAACAATTCTATGAAAAATATTACTAAATCCTATTTGATAGATAAAGCAACTGAGATACTTTGGGTCACACAACAGCAAGCACAGATTTGAATCCAATTTGTTTGACTCTAGAGACCACTTTTTAGCCACTAACCTAATAAAAATAGGATGATTAACAGAGGATTTAACGTAAACTCATTATTTATTTATTTCCCGTTTTTTAAAATTTATATATATTTGATATCAATTGTAATCCCCATGTATTCCCCATCACCATATCACCAGTGCACCATCACCTCAGTTCCCTGTGCTCCCATCTGCCCTCAACCCTCCCCCTTCCCCCTCCCCACCAAGTGTCCCCAATTTGTCCTTGTCTTTTCATCTTTGAAAAATCATTATTTAGAAATATCTCTTTGGTAGTGGTGTGGAAATTGGACTGAAAGGGGGAAATAATATAAATAAAGAAGCCACTTCAGCTGTCCAGGTGAGTAAAGGATGAAGGTTCATACAGAGAAGAAAGAAGAGACTCTAGACAGTTAAAAGGAACAACAAAACTTGGCAGTTATTGGAAGAAATGTGTGAAAATGAATTGATTTAAGGATAATCTTGGAGGTTGATGTCTTGAGTGAGATGAGAGATGATGACTGTGTTCCTTTGTTACTTTATCCTTCTTTCATTCTTCCTTGATTCATTTTAACAAAGATTAGAGGTGACTGGCTGTGAAAATAATCAAGAAAGAAGGTAAAACAATTTGAGGGGAAACTAATGAAATAAGTTCTTGAGTTTAAGGTACCCGTGGGATCTTAAATTGAGTATGTCCAATAAGCAGTTGGAATAGCATCTGGGACTCAAGAAAGAAAAATGGTACTAAGTGGGAAACTGCACAAATACAAACCTTAGTATTGCAGTTCAGATTGCTTCATTAGTGCTAGTTTCCTCATCTCCTGTATAGGAACAAGGGTTTAAGCAAACTAGTAATTATAACTGAAGCAGAAAATATTCAAATGTATAATCTTAGATATTCAGATTTAGTTTTACAAAATGTACAGATTAAACTGGAGTTCTTAAAGGATTGTTGACAAAAGAAGACAAGAATGAATAAAAAGGATCCACTTGTGGTTCTTGTTTTCTTTGTGGCATCAGTTAATAATGAATGCTATTTAGAATGGTTATCTGAATATGGTTAAGATTTTTTTCATCTTTGTGTCTCTCTATACTTCCTAATTTTCAGCTCTTGTAATATTTAGAATATTATTTAAAACTAATATAGGGCAGTAACATAGATTTCTGGTTATGCAAACTATGTGAACATTCAGGTACTATAAACTCAAAAGGTCCAAACTGCAAAAACATAAATTCTTTGCTGGCGCTCTCCAGGGTACTGGACTGCTTTTGGTGATACTCTGATCACTAAAACAGATTCCGGTGTCTCCATTCTGACATTTTTTTTCTTGGTCTACACTGAATCCTGACTTTTTGATAAACTGGTTGTATCAACTACTTAACTGGCAACTTTTTTTCTCTAGATGACTTCTAACAATTTTTAAGCATTCTTTTTATGTTGATTCCTTCAAAACCTATAGAACTAGTAATTCTCTCCACATCCAAATTCAACTGTTCCATCTCTATTACCACTAGTTTTCATGGATTGATTTGACAAATATTACTGAGTATAAACACAATGTAAAATTCAAAACTATAAAATTTCCAGAAGATAACATAGGAGAAAATCCTGTGTGACTTGGGTTTAGCAATTTGTAATGCAACACCAAAGCCATGCTTCATGAATTTAGAAATTGATGTTAAACATTATGAAAATTAACTTCATTCTGCTAAAGACACCATCAAGAGAATGAAAAGAAAGTTAAGGAAGTAGGAGAAATATTTGAAAAACACAAATCTGGTAAGGAATTTTATTGAAAATATGTAAGTAACTCTTAAAACTAACAATAACAACCCAGTTAAAAATAAGAAAGAAGGGGCCTCCTTGGTGGCACAAGTGGTTAAGTTTGAAGCACAGTGAAACTGTCGCATCCTCTGTAGCACAAGTTCGATCCCCAGCATGGAGGTGACCCACATGGTGCCGCAGACCTCTCCTGTCTCACCCGCTGCTCCCCTCAGCAGTGTATTGCAATCTATCTGCCTGTTCTGTTTCCCACTGAATCCTCTTACCCCTTACATCTCTGGCCTGTACCCCAGTTCTTGTATGCATAAATAAATAAATCTTTTTTAAAAATAATAAAGAAGATCTGAATAGGCAATCACCCCACCAAAGAAGATACATAGATGGAAAATAATCCTATGAAAAGATGTTCAACATCATATGTCATAGGGTATAATAAAATAAAACAATGAGATACTACTACACACTTATCAGAAAAGCTGAAATCCAGAGTACTGACAACACAATATGCTGATGAAGATGTAGAGCGACAGGAACTCTTGTCATTGCTGGGGAAATGACATAGACACTTTGGAAGACAGCTTGGCAGTTTCATACAAGACTAAATATAGTCCTAAGATAGATATGATCTGGGAATCACACTCTTAGGTATTTACCCAAATAAATGTATTCACACAAAAACTTGTAAGTGTGGGACCTCCCTGGTGGCCCAAGGGGTTAAGTCTCAGCACTATGAAGCTATCAGCAGCCACTGCAGTACAAGTTGAATTCCCAGCCAGGGAGTTGACCCACATGGCGTGGCAGACCTCTCTTGTCTCGTCCACTGCAATGTATTTCAGTCAAGCTGCCTGTTCTGCTCCCCGCTCTGTCTTTGGTGAATCCTCTAATGCCCCTGGACCTCTGACCTACACCCCAGCTCTTGTATGCATACATAAATAAAATAAATCTTAAAAAAAACAAAACTTGTAAGTAAATGTTTATATATGTTGTAGCAAAAAGTTGAAGCAACCAATCTGACCTACAATAGGGGAATGGACAAACTGGAATATATCCATTCAGTGGAATATGATTTAATGATAAAAGGAAATGAGCTATGAAACCATAAAATGACAGCGAGAAAGCTTAAGTGCATATTGTCATATGAAAGAAACCAATATGAAAAAGCTATGTATTGTATGGGTTAAACAGTAAGATATTCTGGAAAAGTCAAAATTAGAGACAATAAAAATATCAATGGTCGCCAAGGGTTAGGGAGGAAGAAGGAAGGAATGGGTAGGATGTTTTTAAGATGATATGCATAAAAGTAGATCATGACATATCTACTTGGCATTTGTCAAAACTTGAGAACTATTCAACACAAAGAATGAACCTTAATGTAAACTATGGCGTTCAGTTAGTAACAATGCTTCAATATTTATTTGTTCATTAATTGTAGCAAATGTACCACTCTACAGAAACATGATAGGGGAAATTTGGGGAGGGGAGTACTGAAAGAAAGGGGAATTATGTGATCATGTTGTATAATTTAATTTTCCTATAATCATAAAACTGTTCTACATGGTCAAATTTATCATAAAAAAGTAAAATTGAGAGGTATTAGATGTCAGCACTAAGAAATGGGATTTTTGCCCTTTCTGGTGTTTACAGTGTAGTGTGTAGTGATATAGGGACAGCAGACACAAATGAAATAGTGACACAAATAAATGTATAATTACACACAGTCCTGAATGAAAGCTTCATTGGGCTATGAGAGCTTATACTTAATCTTGAGGGTTGGACAAGTCTTCCCTAAGAAAGAGATATTAGAAATATGATCTCAAAGGTGAATAGGTATTAACTAGGTGTGTGTGATTTTTTTTCTAAGTAAATTATAATTTCTACCTATATTTCATTCTTACTTTCCTTTTCACTCCAACTACATTGTGAACTCAGTATAGGTGATGAGTATATTAGATTTCACAATAATGTGAAAATTATTGGGCTGAATTTTGTTTTAAAGACCAACAGTTTTATTTACTTCTGTTTGAATTAACTATAGTATATAATGTCAAAACAACAATATATCATCAGGTAAAAATTATCCACGTACAGATGATGTCAAGAGTGATCACATAACCTCTAGATGTACAAATAACATAAGTACATATTCAGAACTGTGAATGGAATAAGGATTCCCACAGTATTAACCTACCTTCAACAAGGTGTGCAAATAAAGAGAGTGAAACACAATCTATCCTATACATTTTTCACAATCTCAATTGCTGTAACATGAGAAATGGTTTCTTAAGGCAAAAACCCTCAATTGCTTTTAGACCACAAAAGTCCATCAGTTTACAGTTGAAGGCTTCTATCCATTTGGAATATTTGGTACTTTTATTGGACAGTGTCCCCCTGTTTAAGGTTACTGCTTTGTAAACTTGGCAGCAAATTGTTCAGTAATGATGTAACTGTTACTTTGGGCTTAATTTTCCTTTTATTTCTAAGGACTTGCATAAAAGTTCTTAGAATAGTCTTCTGATAACATAAAACATATCTCATTGTAATATGATATTAAACTTTTCCACATGGATTTACAAAAAGAAAAAATAGTGTATAAGCCAATAGTTTTCTCTGATACATGTTTTTCCAATGATAAGGCATTGATACTATTTCTGGAAAAATATAGAAAAGCATATAACACAAAATAAAAAATTAAAGTTTTTCATAATCTAGATAAACACCACTAATATTTTGGTGTCCATAAAACTGTACAAAATGCATCTTTTAAAAGGAAGAAAGAAATGAGGCACCCATGTTTCATGTAAATTAGAAATATAAAATACCAGAAGTGTCATAAATATATTTTTTAATATTTTCTTTTCTGGTATTAATTTTGGAGACTACTGATAAATAGCTTCCAGACACCAGATGTGAAGATGAAGGGAATAGAGCTTTAATTCCCATTCTCAAAAAAGAATTCATTAATTTTAAAAGAAGCTTTAAATACGACTAATCACAAAACATCACCATAAAGATGAATAAGAAATATAAACTCCATGTATTTAGTTATATTTCCAAACTGAGGAAAAATATCAAGATACAATAAAAAAATATACAATGTACAACACAAAGAGTGAACCCTAATGCAAGTTATAGACTTAAGTAATAGTGTATCAGTATTGATTTATCAATTTTAACAAACGTACCACACCTATAGGGCATGTTAATAATAGTAAAAACTAAAGGGTAAAGCAGTGGGCAGGGGGTGAGGGGGGAATGGATAGAGGAATTCTGTACTTTCTATCCATTTTTTCTGTAAGCGTAAAACTGAAAAATAAAATACATTAATTTCCTTGAGCAAAAGGAGTAAAATAAAATAATATGAGATATTCAAACCTTAGTACTTTTCTGGTGGACTTTCTACCTGCATATCTATTGATTCCTCTTCCTCTGCGGAGTTCTTAACTAACAACCACAACACTCCTACCTTGGTCTTTTTCCTTTTTATTCTTTAGTCTACTTTTCTCAAATGAATAAATCCACTTTCACACCTTAAATCATTATTTTATCATCCATCATTTATTTTCTTCCCTTCTGCAACTAAAAATACCTCTTCGAAGTCCTTGTGTTCTCTTCTTGACTCTATGTCTACCATTTCCTTCCTTCCTTCCTTCCTTCCTTCCTCCCTCCCTCCCTCCCTCCCTCCCTCCCTCTCTTCCTCCCTCCCTCCCTCCCTCCCTCCCTCCCTCCCTCTCTTCCTTCCTTCCTTCCTTCCTTCCTTCCTTCCTTCCTTCCTTCCTTCCTTCCTTGCTTCCT
>JAGFMF010011858.1:4589751-4621427 GCA_019455555.1 Galemys pyrenaicus
CTTCCTTCCTTCCTTCCTTCCTTCCTTCCTTCCTTCCTTCCTTCCTTCCTTCCTTCCTTCCTTCCTTCCTCCCTCCCTCCCTCCCTCCCTTCCCTCTCCCCTCCTTCCTTCCCTCCCTGGATTTATTGGGCGCAAGCCAGAAGTGTAGGTGTGTGTGTGTGTGTGTGTTTATTCAGCAGAAACAGCGTGGGGAGCAGAACAGACAGATCTACTGAAATACACTGTTGAAGGGCAATAGGCAAGACAGGAGAGGTCTGCTGTGCCATATGTGGGTCAGCTCCCTGGCTGGGATTAAATTCAGACCACAAGTTTTGATAGCACTGGAACTTAACCCCTAGGCTACCTGGGAGCGCACTATGTCTACCATTTTCTATCCCACTTTCGCTTTCCATTTCAGGCACATCAGATGAATGTGCTGTTTTTACTTACCTCTCTGCTTTTTTTCATGCTGTGCCATGATAATCAAACTTTGAGAAAAACTGACTTAGAAGATACTTGTTGAACTACATGAAAACATTATTGTGGGTGATTTTCTGCAAGAAACATTGCATTTTAGGGGCCTCCCTGATGGCGCAAGGGGTTGAGCGCCGCATTGTGGGCCTTCTGCAGCCACTGCAGGGTGAGTTCGATCCCGAACAGGGAGGGAACTCCCATGACACAGCAGACTCTCCTGCCTTGCCCGCTAATCCCCCAACAGTGCATTTCAGTTGATCTGCCTGTTCTGCTCCCCACTTTGTCTCTGGTGAATCCTCTCACCTGCCATCCCACCCCATGCCTCTTCTATGCATAAATAAATAAAAAGAAACATTGCATTTTACAATTTAATGTAAATAGGATTTTAGTATTGAGAGTAATGTAGTGCTTGTTAAGTCATCAACAAGCATTCAACTTAAAATATAATCAAAATAAATCTTATAAACAGAATTATAAAGCCTGTTGAAATACGCAGAGGAATTTTTAAAATACCGTCAAAGAAACCTGAGTCTCAACCCAGAAAAAGTAAAGTTAGTGAGTAAAATTTGATTACTCTTTCTGTAAAATTTTTCAAGGGAAGTTTATTTGGATAACTCAGTATGACTATTTTACTTCACATGAGAGCTACAATTTTTGTGTGTGTGTGAAACACCAAATATTCATGAAGACCACAAAAGAGGAGGTATCACAACATGGATTTTTGTTTTTTGTTTTCACAAGAGCAAGGCTTTCATCATTTCACTAACACACAAATAAAACTGATTATGCTTTTTTTAAAAAAAAAAAAAGGTAATGCTATTTCTAAAATATGCAGCAAAGCATATTTATTAGTTTGAAATAGAAGGAAATAAACACTTTAGCTATCATAGTTAATTAGTATATTTGGAGATACAGAGAATTTTATAGTATAGAATATGAACCTAATTACTTAGGATGCAAAGGATTCTTCAGAGGAGGACTGAAGTAGGACTTCAAGATCAGCACCAGATGCAGAGATATAAAAATATAGAGTATGATCAGGAACAAAACAAATCCCTCTTTCCTTCCTTTTTCCTTCCTCTAACAAAGGTTAATTTAGTCCTTGTTATATGCCAGGCTCTATGCTGGAAACTGGAGATAGAGAAATAAAAATGTCTTTATGAATCTTAACCTTATATTAAGCAAAGGAAAGTATAAATAAAAATTGCAATACAAATTGGATGTTATAATAGAAGTAGTAGCAAAATTCTGTGAGGAGAAAAGTGGAGAGGAAAGTGAAGTTAGTACACAGACAGGGGGAGTCCCTACCTCCAAAGAGACCAAAGCATGAAGGTGCAGATTGCAAGCAAGAATGACACTAGTAAGGAGTGTGCAAGGGACAGTGAGTAGGCCTGTCTTGTTGGTTCAAGTAGTTTGTGTTGAGAATCAGGTAATACACATTTAGAAATATAGGCTAACAGAGGAAAATTCATGCCTTGGAATCAAAGCTTTGGAAACTTAACATTTCTGGTTAATCTGTTACCATTGTAGGGCGCCTTCCTGGTGGCACAAGGGGTTAAGGCACAGCACCCTGAAGCTATCTACAGCCACTAAGTGTGAGTTCAATCACCAGCCAGGGAGCTGACCCACATGGTACAGCAGACCTCTCCTGTCTGCTTCTCCCCTCAGCAGTGTATTTCAGTAGATCCAC
Organism: Galemys pyrenaicus; assembly: GCA_019455555.1. NCBI lineage: Eukaryota > Metazoa > Chordata > Mammalia > Eulipotyphla > Talpidae > Galemys > Galemys pyrenaicus. Next base: position 4,591,895 of record JAGFMF010011858.1, read on the forward strand.
CTGTTCTGTTCCCTGCTCTGTCTCTGGTGACTCCTCTCACCTCCCACCTCTGTGACCTGTACCCCAGTTCTTGTATGCATAGATAAACCTTTTAAAAATGTTAAAGTTGGGCCTCCCTGGTGGCACAGTGGGTTAAGCAATGCACTATGAAGCAAACCTTAGCCACTGCAGCACGAGTTCGATCCCTGCTGCCAGCCAGGGAGGGGACCCACATGGCGCAGCAGACCTCTCCTGCTGTGCCCACTGCTCCCCTCAGCAGTGTACTTCTGTTGATCTGCCTGTTCTGCTCCTCGCTCTCTGTGGTGAATCCTCTCACCCCCCCTACACCTCTGGCCTGTACCCCAGTGCTTGTATGCATAAATAAATAAATCTTTAAAAAAAAAATAAAGTTACTTAGTAAAGTTAATTCAATTCCATTAACAATGAAATTTATTTTTTGTTCACTCTAGATATTTATCATAATGCTAATTTGCAATAATAAACATAATAACCAGAAAAATATAAAAGAGAAAAAATGAGAGAGAGCTAGCACTATCAGCTATGAGAACATATTACAAAGCTTCTATAATTAAAAAATGAAGTATTAGCACATGAATAGGCAGCTAGACAAACGGTATACTATACTATAGAAGTCACAATAAATCCAGAAGTAGACCCAAATGTATGAAGACATTAAGTAAAATTATAAAGACCGCTCCTTGAGGGCTTCCCTGGTGGCACAGTGGGTTAAGCAGCGCACTATGAAGCAAATCGCAGCCACCGCAGCATGAGTTCGATCCCTGCTGCTGGCCAGGGGAGGGACCCATGTGGCATAGTGGACCTCTCCTGCTTCGCCCACTGCTCCCCTCAGCAGTGTGTTTCAGTCAGTCTGCCTGTTCTGCTCCCTGCTAAGTCTCTGGTGAATCCTCTCACCTCCTGCAACTCTGGCCTGTACCCCAGCTCTTGTGTGCATAAATAAATAAATCTTTTTAAAAAATTATAAAGACAGCTCCTTGAATCAGTGGATAAATGTGTACTATTTTTAAAATGATGGTGGAAGAAGTAAATAACCATATGGAAAAAAGTATAACTGAACTCATTCTTTGTACCATTTACCAGTATGAACTGTAATGAGATTAGAGTTTTTAATGTAAAAAGAAAATTAGCAAATTTCTTTGTAATCTGGGGCTGGAGAAAAAATTCCTATTCAGAAGCAGTAAGGAAAAAGATAAATGTATTTGATTACATTTTAAAAACATTAATTTGGGACTGCTATCCGCAGTCACTTCAGCATGAGTTCTATCCCCGGCCAGGGAGCTGACCCACATGGCACAGCAGACCTCTCCTGCCTCGTCCGCTGCTCCCCTCAGCAGTGTGTTTCAGTTGATCTACCTGTTCTGTTCCCCACTCTGTCTCTGGTGAATCCTCATCTCCTGCTGCCCCACACCTCTGGCCTGTACCCAAGTTATTGCATGCATAAATAAATAAATCTTTAAAAAAATTCTTGTGATGAGAAAAAAAAATTAAAAACAAACAAAAAATTTTACTCCCTGATGACCTATACATCAGGGTGCTTTTAGCACTGTGAGCTTACTTGGCACTAGGTATGAGTGTCGGCCTCTACATTTGCCCCTGATGGAAGAGATTTCAAGTTGAATATGCTATGAAGGTTGTGAAAATAGTAGATATTGGAACCAAATGTAAAAATGACATTGTCTTGGGGTTAAAAAAATTAATTATTTTTAAACTCTGCAAAGAGGATTCCAACAAACAACTCTTTAACATTGATCAGCATGTTGGAATGGCAGTAACATGTTTGTTGGCAGATGCTTGTTCTTTAGCAGATATTGCAAGAGAAGAAGCTTCCAACTTGAGATCTAACTTTGGCTATAACACTGCACTAAAATTTCATGTTAGGTTCTACAGTGTGAATGAAGGTGCATAATTTTACATGATTGACCCCTCTGTTGTTTCATATGGTTACTGGGGCTATGCCATTGACAAAGTCAGACAGGCTGCAAAAGCAGACATGGAAAAGCTTCCGAAGAAAGAAATGACCTACTGGGTGCTACTAAAGAAGTTATGAAAATAACTTATTGGCACAATGTATAATGAATTTAAAGATAAAGATTTTGGTTCAGCTGGGTTTGTGAAGTAAGGGAAAAACATGAAATTGTTGCAAAAGATATAAGGGAAGAAACAGAGAAATAGACTAAGAAATTTTGAAGGAAGAAGATGAATCAGATGATGGTAAGTAAAAGAAAGGACCAAAAATAATATTTACTTCAGCATCTCTTTTAAAATTTTAATACAGTCCCATGTTTAATGATTCAGCCCGGTGGGCTATTATATACTCACTGACCAATCTTCATTGAATTTTTGCCTTATAATAATTTTTTAAGTTACATGAAAAAAATTACAATGAAAAGAGAAAGAAAAATTCCAAAGTGGGAAAAACTTTACATTTATCATAGAGATGGGATTAATATCATTAGTATAAAAAGCTTCTAAGACATAAAAGGTTAAAAAATGCAAATATCTCTCAAACATATAAAAAGTGCTTCATCACACTCATATATAAGACCAGTCTAAACTGCAGTGAGATACCAATTCTTATATATAAGATTGGCAAAAATAAAAAAGCTGGTGATTTTTTTTAAAAATCTGTTTGTGAGAAACAAAATACTACCACTTCTAAGATTGGGAAAATGGCACTATCTGGCAAAATCACATGTGCATTTAACCCAGAAATCTATCCCAGATTCTAGAAACCTATCCCAGACATACATTGGCAAAATTTTAAACATAAGTTTGCAGGAGACTACTTACAGCTATATTCTTTGAATTGTCAAAAGACTTCAAACTAATACTCCATTGATAAGAAAATAGTTCAATAAGTTGTGATACTAGCACATATTATAATAGAATTATAAAGCTATAGAAAGAACGAAAAACATCTTTATATGTTAGAATACCATGGCTACTAGGATATATGGCTAAGTGAAAAATTTAGGTGGACTACAGTATTTTGCTATGCTACTATCTATTTAAGCAGGAGTAAGGAAAAATAAACTACATGTACATTTGCCTATATATTCTTTAAATGAAATGAAAAATCACACAATTTCTAAAGTAGTTATCAAATGGGTGAAAGGACTAGGTCAAGGGGTAGAAATAAAAGATAAATGATTGCTTTAGTTTAGATTCTCAAACTATGTAAATTTTTAACATAATTATGAAACAAAATGAAATTTAAAAATCTCTAGAAATTGAAGGCAAAATGAAACAAATGAACTTAACTACATATCCAATTAGTAGTATTATCACACAGATAGGAAATAATCCAAGTGATTTTAAAATAGTATTTTGACTGTACATTTCTGTTAGGATATGTCCTAATGAAAAAAGACTTAAAATAAAACCTTTAAATTTTTTTCATTATTTACATTGTGATGGAAGTGTCAGTGTTACCTGAGATTATCACGAGTGTATTGTTGGATAAAGTAAGTAAGCAGTTATATGGGCATCATTGAGAACTAGAATTTTTGCCATGGGAAAAAGGAGATGTAAATGTAAGAGAGAGGAGGAAAAAAAACTGGCAGAGCTGAATTTGAATTGGAAATCTCAATATGAACTCATATTTTATCTTTATATATATTTATATATTATATTATTAAATATGTATAATGTATTACATATATGTTTCCTATTTCCTCCCACTGATGTAGTTTAGAAACAATGACAATCCATAAGTAGTAAGAAACCCTAGAATCCAATTAATAGGCTGTATGTAGAAAGAAATCAAGGATCCTAGGAGAAATGACTGATATGTCTGTGGCACAAAATATAAAAGAAAAGCATGGCATGTTTTGTAATACCAGAAAGTAAGAAGGTAATCAAAGACCACTGTTGTTATGTCAAAAGGATTCAGAAAACATCTGGTCAGAGATGGGCTAAGTATATATAATAACTTATTGAAAAAGAAAATAATTACAATGGATTAAAAACAAGCTTTATTTAAGTCCAGAAATTCACAATGACAGGAAAAAAAAATCATTCACATTTAGAGGATTCTAGGCAACAGCACTTTATTATGAATATCAGTACATAAATGAAAATAATCAAGGAGTTTTTCTGTCTTTAGAGTCTCTAGGAAATAGATGAGAGAAAAATTTCATTGTATAGTAGAAGTATTCTGAGTAATAATGCACAAGGACTGATGGACTTAGAAAAATCCTTAGTGGCTGCAGGCCTTCATCGTATGTGGCTGCTAACATTACAAAGGAGAGACAACCAACATTGCGTGCTTTTAGATGTAAGGGCTTAACACCACGTATCAAAAAGTATTGCCAAAAAACAAAAATCAACTATGCCTTATAAAATCTAGCTTAGATATAGACAAATTCAGTGGCTGTGGATAGCTTTATAATGCTGAGACTTAATTCCTTGCACCACCAGGGAGGCCCTCTCTGGTATCTTTAATGGACTGAGGCTCTTGGCAGCTTCAGAAGCTAGGTTCCCCCATTCTTACCAGCATGTTTCCTGTTTCCTGCTTATTTTAGGGGTAAAAACACTGGTTCATCTTAAAGCGTCAGTTTTTGTGTTTTTTTCTTTTTAAGATTTTATTTATGCATACAAGAACTGGGGTACAGACCAGAGGTGGGGTGGGAGTTTGAGAGGATTCACCAAAGACAGAGCTGAAAGCAGAACAGGCAGATCGATGAAATATACTGCTGAGGGTAGCAGCGGGCAAGATCGGAGATTTCTACCACACCATATGGGTCCCCTCCCTGGCAGGGGCTCGAACTTGAGCTGCAGTGACTGCAGAAGCCCCACAGTGCAGCACTCAACCCCTTGTGCCACCAGGGAGGCCCCAGCGTCAGTATTTCAGTGAAATTGACCAATGCTATCCCAGAAGTTGGAGCACACTCTTTTATGGGAACTCCCCATTCAGGTCTAACTGTGCTCTGTACATTGAAGTATTTTAGTGTTAAGTTCATTTTAAAATTTTATAATTTCTTTGAAATTTATGATCTCATTATGACTCATTCTGGCTTACTACAACATAGTACACTTCAGGGTAGGCACTGTCAACTGTAATGCCTTGGGCAGAATAGATACTTAAAAATATTTATTGAATGAACTGATACCAGGGCTGACTGTAATTTGCAGAATTGGGGGCGGTTGGCGGGGGGGGGGGGGCAGCAAGGGAGGAGAATAAAAATCCAGGACCTCTTGTTAAAATAGGAAAAAAATGACCATAAAAATCATTAAACTATGCTTATGGCAGCATTATTCATAATGGCCAAAAAGTAGAAACAACCAAATACCTGAATTTGTTAGTCATTTGTGTTTCTTGGAGTGTCATTTCTTGCTTTCTTCATTCAAAGCAAGTTCTGGTTTAAATGGAAAACATTTAAGGGACCCACCTAGTTTTGGACATACAAGCTTACTTTGAACTTTCTTTGAATGTTACTGAACTCTCACATTATGGATCCACACTAGAACTCTATGGGGCAAATCTAGAAGGTCATATATGAATTTAGTGCCAAAAAATGGAGGACATTCATATTCTGTTTTCAGGTTTCACTTACAAATACACATGCAGGGACCTTCCTGGTGGCACAAGGGGTTAAGTCAGAGCACTATGAAGCATCCTCAGTCATTGCAGCACAAATTCAATCCCCAGCCAAGAGGTGACCCACATGGCACAGCAGACCTGTCCTGTCTCACCCACTGCTCCCCTCAGCAGTGTGTTTCAGTAGACCTGCCTGTTCTGTTCCCCACTCTGTCTCTGGTAAATCCTTTCACCCCCTGCACCACTGGCCTGTACCCCAGTTCTTGTATACATAAATTAAATCTAAAAAAATACATATTAAAAAAATATATATATTTTTTAACTTCAAGATGGAGACAGGGCCTCATTGGTGGCACAAGGAGTTAAGCACAGCACTATGAAACATCAGCAGCCACTGCAGCACAAGTTCAATTCCTGGCCAGGTGGGAACCCACATGGCGCAGCAGACCTCTCCTGTCTCACCTGCTGCTCCCCTGTAGGGTCAGAGAAATCAGGTCTTTCCACCCTCCTGCCACTGGTATAATGATGGACACCTGCGGTGCTGTGCGCATGCCTAGGAGGGCATGCGCAAGTGGGCACACCTGAGTTTGGACATGGGCTTCTATGGGTGGCGTCATGAGGAAGCCAGTAACAACAAGCAGCGAGAGTACCAACCAAGAAGCAGCAGGAACAAAGAGGAGCAGTAGAAGCAAAGAGAAGAAGCAGCAAAGCAGTCAAGAGGGTAAGATTCAGGCCTCCTGCCCCCCAGCACCCAGGCCTGACATGTACCTTATGCCACCTCTGTAATAAAAGCCACTGAGGGCTCCAAGACTCTCCTTCCTTTATCTCACATCTGCTAGAACCATCCAGAACTTGCTCTGTGCCTCCATCAGTCTGCCTGTTCTGTTCATTCTGTCTCTGGTGAATCCTCTCCCCCCACACCTCTGGCCTGTACCCCAGTTCTTGTAAGCATAAATAAATAAATCTTTTTTTAAAAAAATGTTAAAAAAAAAAGATGGAGACAGTCAAATTTGAAAGCATATGGGTGAAGTGGGTTGGCATTTCTGAGCATGCCTCACGAAGCCAATCCTGATTGAAATATTCAATTTCTAAATGATTTCAGATACATCATTGGATAAGCAATGTCTCTAAAGGCAGAATAGTTCCCAAGTTGTAATCCCCCCCGCCATTGAGTGACTGCACAAATGCAGACTTTCAAAACATAATTGGATGTTTTCATCTTTCCTTTATACTGTCCTGACATATTACTAGAAGAGTGAATTGCTGAGTTGTTTTGTCTGACTCTTAGATTCAGGTTAAGAGTTTAGTGAAAACACATGCCATGGTCACTTGGATGGCTAAGCATGAGTCTAAGATAGGAGGACAGGTTGCCCTGTTCAAAAGGTTTTAACTCCCAAGAGGGGCTATGGTTGAGGTGGGAACAGGTGAGAGGACCAGCTGCTGGATGCTCAGGAAGCCTCGCTGTGGCTCTGAGGGCATGCACCTGGTTTGGATGAGCATCAGAAAAACCAGGAGAGGTCTACGAGAAAGCTCGCCTGCCTTTCAACTCTTTCTCAGAGCAAACATGTAGAAAGTGTATAAATTAAAATGGCAGATACTCAATGATAGATTTTAAATGAATAATAAAATTAATTTCTAGATAAAGATTTCTAAACCTCTGATATATCGCCAGAATCATACTTCTAATTTTAAAACATGTTTTCATTACTGTCAAATAAATGGAGTAAATGTATTTATCCAGACATCTGCTCTTTCAAGGTTATGAAATTCACTTGTGTCTCTTTCTGTGTCACACACCCTACTATCAAAACAACATATTCTTTTAAAAACAGCTTGATGGAAGTGTAAATTTTATCCCTGTGCAGATGGTCGATGCACTGCTGTTTGGTAAAGGGAGGTGGAGGCATGGGAAATACAATCCCAAACCAATTTTCATGGCATTGTTCAAGCACAGAACAATCAGAAAGTCCACCTGGGATCTTCCTCTAAATTAAGAATATTCAGTGCATGAAAAGATACACCAGCCTAACTTTTTAAATTTGATGAGTCTGTTATATTTAACAGAACGATCTAACCAGGTAACTAATGCCAGAGAGAATTTTTTTTTAAATCTCTCTTAATTAAATTTCCTGGACATGAAATCATAGAAATCAAAGTCTTTCATACACCTATCCATTCCTTCATTTAACTGGTATGGATTCCATGATATTGGACACTGAATCCAGGGAAGAGGTTTATCATGGATTATTTTAATCCAAGCTTCATATAAAATTGAAGCTTCATATAAGATCCAAGCTTCACATAAAATTCTTTAAAAGAAATAAGTTTTGGTTACTGTAGGGTCAGAGAATGATCAGGTATTTCCACCCTCCCATCACTGTGATGATGGACACCTGCAATACTGCAAGCATTCCAGGGTGGGTATGCTCAAGTGGGCGCATCTGTGTTGGACACGGGCATAAATGGGCGGCGTCATGAGGATGCCAGAACTGCGAGGACCAACAGATAGAACTGCGAGGACCGACCGAGAGAACCGACAGCAGCAGCAGCAGAGAGAGAAGAAGCAGCCGAGAGGGTGAGATGCAGTGAGTTTGGGAGGCCTGCCAGTCTCCCGGCCCCCTGGCAACCATGCCTGCCATGGACCTGGCCACCTCTACTAAATAAAGCATGAAAAGCCACCGAGGGCTCTAAGACTCTCTTTCCTTGACCTGTCTGTCCAGAACCATCCCGAATCTTGCTCCAGTGCTGCCTTCCTACCGCTACAGTTACTAATATAAAACCTATAAATGAAAATTGCCAACATCGATCATCTGTGAACTGGGAAGCTGTATTGGAAATAATGAAACCAAAGAGAAACACTACTGCTTTTTTATTTTTTATCGACATAGTGATAGAATGAGGAAAAATTACATTGCAATGTTTGTGGATTAAAGCAAAATGTTGGCAACAATTTCCCATCATCTCGTAACGAATAAGATATTAAAGTGTAGGCATTACAAGCATCTTTACAGTATACCCTAAAGGCGCCCTGCAGGTCCAGAGGGGACCTTGTAGTCAGGTGTCCTTGAGCAAATTCTTGGACCTTCCCAATTTGTTTTTTGTTTAAAGCATAATGTCACTCAAGTAAAATCTTCACTGGAAAAAAATATTAAAATAGGTAAAAATCTATTTTAAAAATCTATGATTTTGCTGAAGGTGGAGAGAAAATTAAGACTTCCATACACCTCTTGTTCTTCCCAGAACAAGAGTACTATTGAAGGTTAATGATATTAGCTCATTTTTACTGGGACTCAGCATGTACCACACACATTGTGCTAAGAATCTAGCATCTATTACCACACGTAATGACCACCACGCCTTTCATGAGGTAGAACCCCTTATTAGCTTCATTTGGTAGGTAAAGAAACTACAAATCACAGGCCTCCCTAGTTGCGCAGTGAGTTAAGCAATGCATTATTGAAGCAAACCACAGCCACTGCAGCACGAGTTTGATCCCTGCCACGGACAGGGAGGGGACCCACATGGCACAGCAGACCTCGCCTGTCTCGCCTGCTGCTCCCCTCAGCAGTGTGTTTCAGTCAGTCTGCCTGTTCTGCTCCCCACTCTGTCTCTGGTGAATCCTCTCACCTCCCTGGACTCTTGCCTGTACCCCAGCTCTTGTATGTATAAATAAATAAATCTTAAAAAAAATAAGAAACTACAAGTTAGAGCTAAGTTAACTGTTAAGTTAGTCAAAGATCACATAGTCAGTAATAACAGAGCTGGGCCTTGTCACTACATCAGATTTCCTGACTCCAAAGTCCAGGCTTTTAACTGCCATGGTATTTGGTGTTAGTGTGAATGTCACAGGTGTTAAGTCTTGGGCAGGGAGGTGAGAGGAGTAACATTGGCACTTGTCTCACTCAAAGCAGCACAAACCCTACAACTCACCATCCAAACAAAATACACAGGTTGCTCGATATTTGCTTTCCCATCTCTTCATGTTTTTTCTTCTGCCTTTCTCCTTTTCCCAGCTACTTGTCCTTGGCTTCTCTCTGTTTGCAGTATCCCTTGCTCAAATTTGGCATCTTGTCACTCCCTGATCTTCCCATTACTTCTCTGATTGAATGTGGCACTTCTGCTTTCTAGGAGACCACAGGTCTGTTTTCAGTTTTGTGATGCCCCAGGTGTAGCCACCAGAATGACAGATGTGGGGTAACTGTTGGTGCTGTGCAAATGAATAGCGAACATCAAATGATTCTGTTTCTTCTCATTAGAACAAAAACACGCGAAGCTCACTAAGGTGAAATTAAATACTGTAGTCCCCCAGTTACACATGGACGTCTTCCTTCCCAGTAACTTACCAGCTTGAGCAAAGTTATTTCAACATTGCTTTGGACAAAAAAAAAAAATTGTCGTTTATAGATCAGGGGGTTTTGAGGTTCACTTTTATACTGTTTTCTTGGGCTATCTAACTTGGGGCAGCAGTTATCTGCTGGGACATATTCTTGCCTCTGCTTCTGCATTCCTGGACTGGGCTGGTTCTTCTGGCTGTGGGGGTCAGATTTATGGCCTTGTTCCTAATGCTGCCTTATCCTTTCCTTTATCTATTCCAGACTCCTAACCCTGCCTGCTGCCTCAAGAGTGCAGGTTTAGTTTTTAACCTTATTTGTATCCCGACATTGGGCCTCCCTGGTGGCGCAGTGGGTTGGGCAATGCACTATGAAGCAAACCGCAGCCACTGTAGCACGAGTGCAATCCCTGCCGCTGGCCAGGGAGGTGACCCTCATGGCGCAGCAGACCTCTCCTGCCTTGCCCCACTGCTGCCCGTGGCAGTGTGTTTCAGTCAGTCTGCCTGCTCTGCTCCCCACTCTGTCTGGTGAATCTTCTCATCTCCCTGGACTCTGGCCTGTACCCTAGCTCTTGTATGCATAAATAAATAAGTCTAAAAAATTGTATCCTGACATTGATTGTTTACTAGGATATATATTTTTTAAAGATTTATTTATTTATATATACAAGAACTGGGGTATAGGCCAGAACAGGGTATAGGGAGTGAGAGGACTCCCCAGAGACAGAGCGGGGAGCAGGACAGGCAGACTGACTGAAACACACTGCTGAGGGGAGCAGCAGGCGAGACAGGCGAGGTCTGCTGTGCCATGTGGGTCCCCTCCCTGGCCAGCGGCAGGGATCGAACTGGAACTCGTGCTGCAGTGACTGCAAATGCTTCATAGTGCAGTGCTTAACCCTTTGTGCCACAGGGAGATCCCTATTAGGAAATATATATACACACACATATGTACATGTCTCGAGGAGTTCCTTGAGGACAGAGAAAGTCGTGCTCACTACTGTATCATTAACTCCTGATACTATACTTGGTATGTGATGAGCAGCCAACATATGTTTATTTAATAAATGTATGGATTTGTATGTGAGCATGTATTTCAAGATCTAATACATTCTAAGACAAAGTAAGAGGGTTACCTAAAAAGCTCTTCAAACTTTTTTAAAAGATTTTATTTATTTATACATGCAAGAGCTGGGGTACAGTCCTGAGGTGCGGGAGTGAATAATTCGCCAGAAACAGGGAGCAGAACAGGCAGACGTACTGAAACACACTACTGAGGAGAGCAGTGGGTGAGGCAGGAGAGGTCTGCTGCACCATGTGGGTCCCCTCCCTCTCCGTAGATCAAATTCATGCTGCAGTGGCTGCAGAAGCCCCACAGTGCAGCATTCAACCCCTTGTGCCACCAGGGAGGCACAATATTTCCCCTTTTTCAACTTAGAGAACAAGTGAAACCACCTTCTGTGATTGAGATCGCATTATTTATCAGAAGTTACCAAATCGGTTACCTTAAAAAAAAAAACAGAATAAAAGATGTAAGGTGAGTAGATTTTAATGTGAATAAGAGGATGTAGCGGCAGGAAGGTGTGGCACTGGAGGCAGGTTCGGGATGGTTCTGGGCAGACGGGTCAAGGAAGGAGAGTCTTGGAGCACTCGGGGCTTTTCATACTTTATTTAGTAGAGGTGGCCAGGTACATGGCAGGCAGGGGTGCCGGGGGGCCGGGAGGCTGGCAGGCCTCCCAGCCCCGGCGCAGCTCACTTCTCGACTGCTTTCTTCTCTCTCTGCTGCTGCTTCTCCTCGCAGTTCTGGCGTCCTCATGACGCCGCCCATTTATGCCCGTGTCCAACACAGGTGCGCCCACTTGCGCATGCCCACCCTGGAATGCTCGCAGCACCGCAGGTGTCCATCATCAGTGGTGGGAGGGTGGAAATACCTGATCAACCTTTACCCTACAGAGGAGTAATAAGTGCAGGTCATACTAAATATAAAGCCAAATTCCTTAATCTTCTTCCCTTGAACAAGTATCAATACTTTATTAGAGAGGATTTAAAACATTTAATTAACTGAGAAGTCAGTCAATGATAAAAGGCTGGGAGAGTTTCCTAAATCTTCATTGCAACCATTTTCTTTTAGCACTAAAAAATAATTGTAAGATAAATAGACATCAGACTTCAAGGTCAGATTCTCTTGAAACAATCCCAAGCTATTAACTGTGAGAGTAATTAAATTGTAATTTAAGCACATTTTAAATAGCCTAACAAATCTCTGTCCAGTCAGGCATTCCTAAAGGAGATGCTGTACTTCTAGATATCTTAAAGGTTACTCCAGCTGCATATGTAATCTGAATTCATGCTTTAAATGACCAATTCCAGATTCTGCTCCCACCAGTCAATCTATTTTCTTCAGTTTGTATGCAGAGTCCTCCAAGCAGGTGGTCTGTAGTTTGCAACTGACAACACTTGCCAGCTGTTAAATTTACACATTGCTCTAATTTAAATGCTTAATTGCTCTCAGTGCACTCAATTTACAGCTCATAAACCCTTCCCAACTGGCCCCCAAGCCTCTTTGCCTATGATAGATTTTAAAGTTAAATGAACCACAGTGTCCCTTGGTAGAAAAATGAAGTATCTGAATAATCTTATATTCTTTAGATGTTTCTAGTTATTTGTTAGAAAATTTAAGATCTGTGTATTGTCTTTGTGTTCGTTTTGGAGAGCCATAGATGGTTAGATTCAACAACTGCAGGATCTTCTAATATCTTTCTCTTCGAAACTGTAGCACAAAGATGGTACCTACTCGTATTTATATAGTGTTCAGGATGACCACAGTGGAATCAATGAAATATTAAATACTTTGTGAACAATGACTGTATGTTTGCAACCATTCCAGGTTGGGTAGGTTCACTGTTGGTTTGAGCAATTTGAAAGAGAATTTTGGAGCCCTTGGCATTGTTTTCACAGGGCAAACAAGTCAGCAGGGAGACAGCAACTTGAGCATCCCATGACTCTCTATGCGTGCTTTTCTCTGGCTTCCTTCTCTCATGGTCTCTTGGTCTCTTCCTTTCACAGCCATTCGGCCTTAGTGGTCTCTCAGCAATGCCGGCCTTAAATCCCTGACCTCTAGGCTCAGTGTGCACAAACCATGCTCAGGTATCCATACACACGTGCCTCACATCTACCTACCTTCTGCATTAACAAGATCAAGGCTGCAGGTGATAGCCACAGAGGTCAATGGCGTGAAAGCCATTTACCCTGCACTGTATCACTGCAAGCTGTTGCAAAGATATACATTCATGGGAGTAACATTCTCAACGATAGTTAGACAAAAAGTTTATTAGATAGTTTGTAGGGTAAAGGGAAAAGTATCAGGCTTTTCTGCCCTCCCATCATTGGTGTGATGATGGACACCTGCGGTCTTACACATATGCTTATGTGGGTGTCTTGCAACCTTCCCAGACTGTGTAGGAGGCTCATCGTCGGTTCAAGCAGTTTCTTCGCTGCCGTCATGGTATTGCTCACACTCCACTGCTCCGCACCACCACACCACCACACCACACCGGCATCTCCGGGACGCTAGCTTTATACACCTGGTGCATCAGCCCAGGTGCATCTACTTGCGCATGCCCACTCAGGCATGTGCACAGGTTTCCAATTCAGTGGTAGGAGGGTGGAAATTCCTGATTAACTTTTACCCTACAGTGGGCATGCGCAAGTGGGTGCACCTGAGCTGAGACATGAGCCATATAAGGGTGGCATCACAAGGAGGCCAGCAGGAGAGCAGTAGACAACAAGGGGGGAGGGAAGAGGGAGAGGCTAGAGAGCCCAGAGAGTGAAGATGCATCCCCTGCCTGCCCTGTACCTGTTTGCCTCTGATATAATGATGCAGTAAAAGCCTAAAAAAGCCACGGAGGGCTCCAGGACTCCTCTTTGACCTGTCTCAGGGAATCATAGAGAAACTTGCTGACACCATAGGCAATATAAGCCATGTTCTGTACTGACATAGTTTTGTTTGCTTCTTCTGGTCATCACCCAGATATTTTCCTTGTCTCAGCTCTCCACATCTTAGGTGTCTCCAACAGTTTGCGTCTTAGTTGTGGTCATAAGACAAACAAAAAAAACAACTTAAGGGCCTCCTTGCTGGAACAAGGGGTTAAGTCACAGCACTATGACGATACCAACAGTCACTGCAGCATGAGTTCAATCCCCAGCCACAGAGCTGACCCACATGGCACAGCAGACCTCTCCTGTCTCACCCACTGCTCCCCTCAGCAGTGTGTATCAGTTGATCTGCCTGTTCTGCTCCCCGCACTGTCTCTGGTGAATCTTCTCATTACCCCCCATACATAAAAAAGCAAAAATTTAAAAAAAAATTTAAAAAAACAACTTGAAACAAAACAGTATCTAATAAAGTGTTAAATATACAGTATGAAACATTTGTAGCACACAAATACTAAAAAAAAAAAAAAGGGGGAACACTTATGGGACTTAAACTTCTCCATACTAATTTTGTTTGTGTAATTTTCTTATTATAAGAATCATGAATGGAAACAGGTTAAAGACAATAGGGATAAAAACCTGTCCCTTACGCCTTTGAAAATAAAGCTTTTCCACAGATTTGCAAGATGTTGACGCCCCCTAGTGGGAAGTCATAGTAGTATTTTCTGCACTTCCACTACTTTGCCACTTTTGATGCCAAAACAATCAGGAAGACTTTAATTAATAATCTGTTTTTCACCTTCCCACATATTTTATTTGTCCACAACCCTATAACAGTGAGGAATATAACAAAATCTACTTTTCACATTTCTCTTTGAAAAACAGGCATCATAGTATACAGTATAATGTGTTTAATCTATTCGAGCTGACCGCCTCAATCCAAACACCAGTTTAGTCACTTACTGTCATGTCATTTTTCGCTGCCTGTATCAGTTCCCTGTCTATGAAATGAGAATAGTACCATTTTTACCACCTTGTAATAAGAATAAACTTGGATAATATTTGTAAAGCACCTAAAATAGTTTCTAAAACAACAGTTACTACAAATGTTTGCTAACTGCATTAGAATAAATTACAATAGAGATCATTCTTATATTTGTCATGCTGATAATAATTCTTATTTTTTCTAACTTGAGAGAATTATTTAACTATTTTTGGCCCAAGTCTCTTTAATCATAAAGTTAAGTGTTAAGGAGGGCCTCCCTGGTGGCGCAGGGGTTAAAAGTCTCAATGCTATCAAGCTATCACCAGTCACTGGGGCATGAGTTCAATCCCTGGCCAGGGAGCTGACCCACATGGCGCAACAGACCTCTCCTGCCTCACCCACTGCTCCCCTCAGCAGTGTATTTCAGTCAGTCCACCTGTTCTGCTCACCACTCTGTCTCTGGTAAATCGTCTCATCCCTCACACCTCTGGCCTACATCCAGGTTCTTGTATGTATAACTAAATAAAAATAAGTTTTAAAATAAAAAAAGTGTTAAGGGAAAAATTTAAATAGACTATTTTGTGCTTTATTATTTAGATCAGTTTTAGACTCACTGAATTAAGAGGAAGATACAAGAGATGTCACATACACCTCTTGTCTCTCATAAATATTCTTGTCCACTACTCTCACCTCCTTCAGAGTAGTAGATTTTTTATAGTTGATAAATTTACATCAACACATCATTATCACCCAAAGTCCATAGTTTACATTATGGTTCACTCTTGGTCTTGTACATCTCATGTTTCTGGACATGTATAATGCATGTGTTCATCATTATGGCATCAGACAAAGTGTTTCCACAACTGCAAAATTCCTCTGTGCTCTATATATCTATTATCTCTCCCTGTCTTGCAACCTTTGATAAACTGTGATCTTTCTACTGTATCTGTAGTTTGGTCTCTTCCCAAAAGTTTCTAGTTTTCCCATTCAGTACATAGCCTTTCAGAGTGGCTTCTTTCACTTAACCATCTGCATTTAAATTTCTTCCATTTCTTTTCATTGCTTGGCAGCATTTCTTTTTAGCACCAAATAATATTTCATTGTCTAGATGTACCACTTTATCCATTCACCTACTGAAGGGCAGTTTGATTATTTCTAAGTTGATGATTATGAATAAAACATATGTGTATGTTTTTGTGTGGATATTTATTATGAACACTTGTGGGCAAATACCTTTGAACAAGATTGTTAAATCATATAAGAGGACTTCAGTTTTGTAAGAAACTGGCAAACTATCTACCGAAGTGACTATCATTTTTCATTCCCATTGGCAATAATCAATTGTCCTTATTCCTCCTCAGCCTTGTCAGCATTTGGCATTGTCAATATTCTGGGTTTGGACCATTCTAGTGGGTTTGTAGTGGTATCTCATTGATGTTCTAATTTGCATTTCCTTGATGATGTGATGAGGAATACCTTATATGTTTATTTGCCATATGCATATCTTCTTTGGGGAGGTATGACTTTATTTTTTAGGACAATTTTAGATTTACAGAAACATTGAGAAGGTAGTGCAATGAGTTTCCATATACCCAAATGCACTTTCTCCTATTATTAACATCTCACTTAATATAGCCTATCTCTTACATTTATGAACCAATGTTAACATATTATTATTAAGTAAATGCATGGTTCATTGGGATTTCCTTTGTTTTTACCTAACATCCTTTCTCTCATCCAGCACACCATACTACATTTATTTTTTTATGTAGTTTCTTTTTGCATAGAAGAACTAGGGTGTAGCCAGAGATAGAGAGGGTGAGAGGATTCACCAGACATAGAATAGAGGGTAGAACAGTCAGGTTTACTGAAATACACTGCTAAGTGGAGCAGCAGGCGAGACAGGAGAGGTCTGCTGTGCCATATGCGGGTTAGCTCCCTGGCTGGGGATTGAACTCAGGATTAGCGGTGACAGCGCTGAGACTCATGCCTTAGGCCACCAGGAAGGCCCCACATTACATTTTGTTGTCATGTCTCCTTAGGTGCCTCTTGATTACAACAGCTTTTCACACTTACCTAGTTGCTGATGACCTTCACACTTTCACATACAGTGTTCTGTAGAATGTCTCACAATTGTAGTTTGATATTTTTGTCATAGCTAGATTGGGGTTTCAGAATTTGGAGCAAAGGCACAGAGTGCTATTGTCATCACATCGTATCAAAGGTATAGACTAGCCTCCTGATTTATGACAGCTGATATTGACCTTGATCACTTGACTGATAACATTATTATCAGATTTCTCCATTGGACAGTTTCTCTTCTCTTTCTATAATCTTGGAGGAAGGCTACTATGTGCAGCCCATGCTTAAGGAGTAGGGATTTATCCTCCCTCTCCTTGAGGGCAGAGTAGCTATATGAATTATTTTGAACTCCTCTGCATGGATGTTTTTGTCTCTTCTCCTCCCTCTATTAATTTATTCAGTCATTTATATCTATTTATATTAACCCACAGATATTTATTGTATACTTTGGGTTATAATCCATCATGCCATTTTTTGCCCAAATTGTTCCACCTTTGGCCATTGGAAACTTTTTCAGTTGGCGCCCCTGCTCCTTTGACATTCCCATCAATTTTATTTTTTTCAGCACTTCCTTCTGGCATTACAGCATGCTCCAGGCTCATCTTGTGTATTCCCTGCCCAGTCCTGGAATTAGCCCTCTTCTCGAAAGTACCTTGCTTCCCCTTACTGGAGCATGCTATTAGAAGTTAAGATCTGGGTGCTAGGTGTATATGTACTAGGAATATAATTTCTTCTAGGAACTTTCATCTAACACCTCATTTGTGCATACTAACCAGTATATGTACATAATTTATAAATATTTCAGCATGTAACCATCTGTAGTAAGTAATACCAACATGTGTTCTTATGAGATTTTCAACGCTAGTCCACTACTGTATGGATCTTTTAATCCCCCTTCCCTTGCTTTACTATAAATTTGCACTCCAGGGGCCTCCCTGGTGGTGCAGGGGCTAAAATCAGTGCTATAAAGCTATGGGCAGCCACTGCAGCACAAGTTCAATCCCTGGCCAGGGAGCTGACCCACACGGTGCAGCAGACCCCTCCTGTCTCACCCGCTGCTTCCCTCAGCAGTGGATTTCAATCAATCTGCCTGTTCTGTTCCCCACTCTGTCTTTGGTGAATCTTCTCAACCCCCCACTTCTGGCCTATACCCCAGTTCTTATATGTATAAATACATAAAATAAATTTTAAAATAAATTTGCACTCCAAAGGAACATACCTGGCCCCTACCATTTGCTGTCCAATTCAGCCAGTTGTTCAGGATAGATATGCAGCAGTATTAGAATTGTTAACTCATGTCCCCAAGTGAAGCAACTTGATCAACTAAAGTAGAATCCTTCTATGCAATTTCTTCTACCTTTAGTCTTACTCAATTACAATGTTACTAAAGGTCAGCACATTTTGGCCTACCTCTTTCACTGAAGTTATTTCATATGTTCTTTTCTTATTGTAAATCCTTTGTACCTTTTTAACTTTGTATTGTATTAATATATAACTTATTGAAAGACTCATAGAAGCAATTTTATGTTTCTATTAAATATACACATGCAGTTAGGTGGCAAGTGGAAAACAATAGCATAAAAATTATAATAATGGTGTTATGGTGATTGGCTTATGGGTTTTTACTTTTAGGAATTGTCTTTATTGTTTCACATATTTACCAAAAAAGTTGAGGTAACGAGACGTGATTAATAAACTTTTATAAAAGATATCCCTGCTCTTTGCAGAAAGGTTATAAAATTCTGAATGATGGGCAGAAGAAAAGACATATTAATGATGATACCTCCCACTTCCAAATATGAACCGTTGTTAGCATTTTGGTACTTCTGTATATTTGTTTTGTTTGTCAAAAGAGTATTCTTTAAAATTTGCAGTATTTCTTAATGTTAGACTAATTTAACATCCCAAATATATTAATATTAGTGGGAACATCATTTTAATTGCTACATTATTTAAATTCCTCACACTAACTTTACAAACCAGTATAGCAAAGAATATACTACTACCAACTTTTCTAAAATATATATATGCGTGTATATATGACATTTACTTTTACTTGTTATTTCATATATTCGTAACACAGTTAGACTCTCTTGTCATGGTCTGTTTTCCTTCCTGGAATTCTCTGACCTCCTAAATGATTTCATTTTAATTTTCATACATGAAAATTTTCATAATTTTCTTTGTGTTGTATAGTCCACAGGTTCTGGTAAGTATGCAATGTTAAATATATCTACCATTAAAATATCATATATAATAATTCACCTCCCTAGATAACACCTGTGCCTCACCTCCCCACCCCTCCACACTGAAGCTCTGGCAATCACTGTTTTTATTGTCTCTATAGTTTTGCCTTCTCAGAAATGTCCTATAATTAAGGTCACACAGTATGTGGCCATTTCAGAGTAACTTCTTTCACTTAGCAACAGGTTTTCTCCATGTCTCTTCATTGTTTGATAGCTCATTTTTCTTTGTCTAGGAATAATATTCCTTAGGTATATGTACAATTTATCCAGTCAGGCAATGAAGACATTCACTGTTGTGGAGTTAGCATCACATAAATAAATGGCAGCTTGAAAAGAGCTACATTACATTGTAGGTAAAATGCCACGGGCAGCATAGGAGAAAGTGTACATCTGTGTGGGACTATGAAGTGTAGGTACTTAGAAAAGTTGGTATTTATCTTGGGCCTTGAAGAAAAAGAAGGTGTTTGGAGCTGGGAAGGAAGGAGAAAGATGAGTGAGGAAAATGAACCTACTGCCAAGTACTGCAAGGAGATGAGAAAGATGGCCCTGGATCCCACATAAAAAGTATATTTTAGGGCCTTCCTGGCGGCCCAGGGGTTATATATCAACATATCACCTCTACTGCCTAAGTTTGATCCCTGGCCAGGGAGCTAACCCACATGGCACAGCAGACTCTCCTGTCTCGCTCACTGCCCCCCTTAGCAGTATATTTCAGTAGATCCTCCTGTTCTGCTCCCCACTCTGTCTCTGGTGAATCCTCTCACATCCTGCACCTCTAGCCTACACCCCAATTCTTCTAAGCAAAAATATATTTTTAAAAAGTGCATTTTAAAAATCTATTATATGACTCCAGAGTTAGAGCTGCAGGTCAGGAGGAAGGGGTTTCATAGTGCCTCTTTCCTCTGATAATAACTATAGTCATTGACCACCTAATACTGTAGGCCAAGCGCAATGCCAAGCATTTTACATCCATTGTCCCCTGCATCACCGAACACGTGTGTGTAAAATACATACATGCTGGATATGGAAGGACTCCTTAACGTTTCCTGTTGGAAACCATCTGATGGTTAATTGATATTCAAATGTATGGGGGTGATTGAAGACACAATATCTGATGCTTAAGGAAAAACTGCCCTTTGATCTCTAGTTGCAGCTGCCTGGTTTAGTACTACCTCCTCCAGCTCCTCTCCTCTAGGAACCTGAGCTTCAAGAAAGCCATTGTATTACTAGCTGCTGCATTCCTTGGGAGTGGCCACCACCTCTGTCTTATTCATGGATCAGGCCTGGCAATCCTCTTCTTTTCTTCTAAGATTCTATATTTACTTAAGTAACTCCAGAAACGAATAATGATAGGAACTGTGATCAGAATTAGAGGACTTGGAGTTGTTTTGTTTTTGTTTTTTGGATTTGTATTTTTTTTTAAATGAAAGTGACAAAATGAGGTTAACTTTCATTTGACTCCACTTTGTGCAAATTTCCTAAAGAAAGTCGAAGCAAATCTGTATGTAGGCTGGCTGCTTCCTAGGCAGGGAGTTTGGAACAAAACTTCCCTCTAGTGTTGACTCTATAATATATGGCAAGGCCTTGAGATTGAGCCAACACTCCATGGAGGCCATCAGAACAGCACTGTTCTGGAATAGAGTTCTCTGGGGGAAAGAGCTATAACAATGTGGAAATTGGAAGAGTAAGAATGGCCTCGGTTCCAACTCTGTTTGATCATCGTGGCTTTTGGCACTGCAAGATGACATGTCAATTTGTACCAAGAGGCAAATTACCAGTTGGGATGATCTTTGATGAAGACTTGGCAACCCTATTGACACAGCAGATCCTTTTCCTATTTCAGCCAATGCAACCTGCCAGGGAGTGTGTACTGAGCGACACATCGCATAGCTAAAAATAAAGCAGCGGTTAATTTGACACCCACCACAAGATGACAAAAATGGAACCTACCAAGTGACTCATAATTATTATTTCCAACATTTCAAATACTGGTAATTGAGTTTCTTGTATTCATTTCCTGAGACACAAACTTTTCCAAGAACAAAACTCAAATATGTTGTTGAATAATGTTTCAGGATCTGAAAAATCATAGAAAGTTACAATTGCACAAGTATTAACATGTGTCTTTATCCACAATGGTTAGTTATTAGTTTATGGAACTTACAATTTTACCAGTATTGTAATCATACTTTTCTCTATAGGCAAAAGCTTATTTTAGTCAAGTTAAAGCAGAGGCAGTTGTGTATGCAATCAATTCTGCTACTAGATTCAAGCATCCTGAGGGCAGGTATGTGTTTTGAGTGTCCTTGTACCTTTCATGCAGCAAAGCCTTCCAGTTGTCCTCTAAAATTTATGGTAGGAGCCTCCCTGGTGGTGCAGGAGTTAAGCACCACAGTGTGAATGAAGCTATCCACAGACACTGCAGCACAAGTTTGATCCCCACCAGAGAGGTGACCCACATGGTGCAGCAAACCTCTTCTATCTCATCGGCTGCTCCCCTCAGGAGTGTATTTCAGTTAGTCTGCCTGTTCTGCTCCCCACTCTATCTCTGTGAATCCTCTTACCCCCCACACATCTGGCCTATACCCCCACTCTTATATTAATAAATAAATAAATCTTGAAAAAAATAAAATAAAATTTATGGTACAGGGTTACAGGGTCACTCAGAATAAAAACCATACTTTGTCAGCCTGCCTTACAGATAGGTATGGCTTAGCAACTAAGTTTAGGCAAACAAGATATAAGCATAGGTATCACTAGCAGTCTCTAGGAAACTTTCTTAATTTCACTTTGTTCTCTATTCTCTCTACTGACTGGATGGTAGAGCTGATGGCTGGAGGTAAACAGCTATTTTGCACCATGAAGTTGGTCTTTGAACACAGGCGGGAGCTAGCAAAGAAACTTCATGGAACAAAATCACAATGCCAGTTGTGACTAGCTTTATTTTTAACTTTCCTGTGAAATAAACTATCATATTTAAGTCATCACTTGTCCTGAATATATTCTACCAAATACATCCTTAAATCTCTGGCATATCTTAATATTTCACCAAGTAGAACATATAGTAGTAGTACATTTTTATGGAACAAATGTTGCAAATGGGGACTTGTGGGTGTACATTATTTTTGTTGGCCAGAAGTTCATGGACTGAAAGAGGAAAACAGTGAGATCATCCAAAGGCCGGAGGGAAATGAAATCAAGAATCTCAAGCAGCCAGGAGACCAGCAATCATCAGGCAAATAAAGAAGAAACAGTCGAAGCTGAGGTTCAGTGAAAGGAGACAAGAGTCAGCCTGGAGAACAAGGAGGTAAGAGGTGCTGGGGAATGTTTATCTCTGGTCCGGAGGATAATGAACAAGTAGTTCAAAATCTATGTCAGAGGTTCTCAACTGGGGGCAGTTTTATTCCTCAGGGAACATTGGACGATATCTAGAGACATTTTTGGTTCTCATAACTGATTGGGGTTGAGGCACTGTGGACACCTAGTAAGCACAAATGCTGCTAAAAATCCTGCCATGTACAAGACAGCCCCCAAATGTAGATAGTGCTAAGGCAAAGAGACCTGGCCTGGCTGGCTGTGTTTCCATAGTTGGACCCCACACTCCAGCTATGGTTGGAGCTCAGTCCAGAAGTAAAATGGATCATTTAGCCAGCCTGGATGACAGCTTAGAAATAGGCAATCCAGACTTTCGTGTTCAGCATCATTAAGCACACTCTGCTGATTAAGTAACTACGCTGAGTACCTGCAAACTGCTACCAGAATACTAAATAGCTTAGATCTCAAAGTTCCTCCCCACAGCACAAAGATAATCGTGTTATGGGAGACTAACACTTGCCTGAGGCTGAAACTGTGACATATTCATGTGCCGTTAAGGAGAAGATGGGCTATAACGCAGGTATATAGTTGGTTGCTAAGAACCCAGTGAGAGAGGGCCCTTCCCAGTCCAAAAGGGGGGAAAGAATAAAATTGAGGAGTAGCTTCTTTGACTAATGTCATCTATGTTCTACATGTGGAAATTGTCCACACATTCCCAAAGCCAAGGCTTATGTGGTGGAGCAAGGTCAAAGAAGCTGAGAGGCAGATATATATATTTTTTTAAGATTTATTTTTTTAATTTATGCTGGGGTGCAGGCCAGAGGTGTGAGGGTGAGAAGATTCACCAGAGACTGAGTGGGGAACAGAACAGGGGGATCTACTGAAATGCACTGCTGAGGGGAGCAATGGGGGAGGCAGGAGAGGTCTGCTGTGCCATCTGAGTTAACTCCCTGGCTGGGGATTGAACTTGTGCTGCAGTGGCTGTAGATAGCTTCATAGTGCTATAACTTAAGCCTTTACTCCACCAGGAAGGCCCCAGATTTATTCTTGATGACTTGCTGTTTGAACTGAAGCAACCCTCTGAGTTTTCCAGAAGTCAGCTTTCATGATAATGTGAAAGTCAAAATTATCATTAGCTGGAGGGGAGACCTGAGGAAAAGAGAGAGGAGGAGCAGGTTGATTGAGCTGCTCTAGCTGCAAGGCCCTGTGTGCATAAATCAACTCTCCTAAACCTCAGAATGTCCCCGTTGGCTCTAGGATGACAGTGCTATGGAAAGAAAGTACTATTTGTATCCCTGCATCTAGATTAGCATACGTGCATTTGTTTCTCGTATTTATTAGATCATATATTATTAGAATGATACACTGAACATCCTTATATGTGTCTTTTTGTATACTCGTGAATATTTCTACAGACTAAAAGTTTTAATAATTATATGATTTTTTTTTTGTTTTGTTTTTGTTTTTAGTGGAAGGGGTAGGAGATGAGGTAGCATGGAGGAAGTTCTAGTCCCTGGGGTTGGGGAGACTTCAGAGCCCCCTCCTGGAGCACCGTCATAGGACACCACCTAGGTGTCCTCCTGGTGTTCGGGAGACGGTGACTCTGAGTTGCTCCTTTACTTTGTTGAATGTCTCCGAAAACCAGTTCTGTCTCAGGAATGTCTCAGTGCTTGATGCAGTCAGGGACAGCTCGGGTCTCCTCCAGGGTAATTCCAAACTCGTTCTGGTTGTCCAGGATGCCTTCCAAGGTGCTGGGAAGTCTGCATCTGCGGCCCAGCCCTGAGTGGAGCTGAGCCTTCCAAATCATCTGCAGAACCATTCGCAGATCTACAGAACCATGGAATAGACATGATGAGCCTCATGGCGAGGCTGTGGGGCACTCTGGATCCTCGCTAGACAGCATGGATCTCAAGTTTTCAATAGGGTATAATAAATTAATTTCATGGATGAGTCACTAATTGATAGGAACCTCAGATTCCCAAAGCGATGGAGGGTGTATGAGAGAGCACTGAGACCCAAGAGAAAAAAGCAGAAAGAAGATCAAAGTCTCTTAAGACAAACTTTCCAGCCTCCTCCAACATTTAGTCTAAAGGCAGCTCTGTCTAAAGTCTCACAACTGGGGTTTGCCAAATAGATCTCTACCCTTTGCAGGATTTTGCTCTAATGAGGCTTATTTCTCTCTGATGTGCTGAGAATTATGCTAGTACTATCAGATGAGTGAAAGAAGTATCAAATTTTTTATAAATTTGATAAATTATGGGAGAAAAATCTTAATATTGAGAAAATGTATACATCAACTCTTTTCCTGTGATTGAAAAAAGATGGGCTCTGTTTAATTTCAGCTCTTAAAAGTAAGTGCTTTGAGGGCTTCCCTGGCGGCCTAGGGGTTAAGTCTCAGTGCTGTCACCGGGCCTGATCTGCCTGTTCTGCTCCCCACTCTGTCTCTGGTGAATTTGCTCACTCCCTGTACCTCTGGCCTACACCCCAGTTCTTCTACACAAAAATAAATAAACAAAATCTTAAAAACATATATATATAGGTGCTTTAAGAACCCTTATTCTAAAGAAGGCATCAGAACCCCTGTGGGTACCCAAATCCTGCTCCTGGTGGTTCTGGTTTGTGGAGGTGCGGTGAGGCTGCTCCGCAGAGAAGGGAGAACCACAGGACAGGCCTCCCTGCTCAAAAAGATTCCCTTCCCCTTAAATCCTACCAGAAAGTCAAAAATGGTTCGATTGGCTTTGAAAATTTTAGATATAACTCATATGCCATAATATTCTCCTTTCAGGGGGCCTCCCTGGTGGCGAAAGGGGTTAATGGCAGCACCATGGAGCTATCTGCAGCCACTGCAGCATGAGCTCAATCCCCAGCCAGGGAGGGGACCCACATGCCGCAGAAGACCCCTCCTGTCTCGCCCACTGCTCCCCTCAGCAGTGTGTTTCCGTAGATCTGCCTGTTCTGCTCCCCACTCTGTCTCTGGTGATTCCTCTCATGCCCTGCACGTCTGGCCTGCACCCCAGTTCTTGTACACATAAAATAAATCTTTAAAAAAAAAATTCTCCATTCAAAAAAGTACTGTTCAGTGCTTTTTGAGTATATTTACCAAGTTGTACAATCATTGCTACTATCTAACTCCAGAACATTTTAATCACCCTCAAAAGACCCCGTTACCATTGGCCACCCTTGTTTATTTCCCCTTCTCTAGCCACTAAACTATAGTAAATCTCTGTGATTTTACCTGTTTGGGATATTTTATGTATTGGAAGCAACGAGTTTCTGTGATTGGAGTCTTTCAGTTAGCATGATGTTTTCAAGGGTCTTCTATGTGCCAGTATATTTATGCACAGCTTAAAGAAGGGTGCACAGACTGAGAAATGTGATGTTAGGCAATTATATCATTGTGCAAATGACATAGAGTATAATTGCACAAGCCTTGATGGTAAAGCCTCTGACCCACCTAGGCAATGCATAAGGACTACAGTCATATTATTCAGTCAGTCGTAAACTGAAATGTCTTTATGCAGTGCCTGACTTTTTAAAAAAGGATTTATTTTTATTTATTTATGCATACAAGAACTGGCATACAGGCCAGAGGTGTGGTGAGAGGATTCAGAGAGACAGAGTGGGAAGCAGAACAGGCAGATTGACTAAAATACACTGCTGAGGGGAGCAGTGGGTAAGAAAGGAAGAGGTCTGCTGTGCCATGTGGGCCAGCTCCCTGGCCAGGAATCAAACTCACCCTATAGTGACTGGCAATAGCTTGATACCTCTGAGACTTTAACCCCTTTGCCACCAGCAGGCCCACATGACTTTTTTTTAATGGCCAAATAACATTTGCATATGTGGATACACCACATTTTACAATTCATTTATCAGTTGATAGAACATAATTTTAGAAACTTGGACGATGTGGGAGAAGACATTTGTATTAGGACCCTTCTTGTCATTTCAGAAGCTGACTGTAAGACAGAAGGGGAATCGATCGCCGAACACTCAGGATGGCAGAAAGGATGAAGACGCACTTAAGGTATCTGGAACCAGGCCACCCAACCGCTAACCCTCTCATCTCTTGGCTTGTTTCAGCCTGAGGTTTCCTCTCTGCAGCAGAGAAAAGGACTGTTGGCTCCCTGGCCTCAGCTCTCACAGATACACTATTAGAAAAAGACTAAAAATTTTTCCCCTTCAGCTCCAAATCAAAAAATCCTGAAGACTGATGGTTATTCTCTTGGCTTGTGATTGACTCACCTTCGAGCAGGCCATGAACTGCTCTGTGTGGAGCACGCCATGAAACACACCGATTGGCCTGGTTTGGGTCATGTTCCCATCTGCTAAGCCACCATCGTGACCAAATAGCTGGATTTATCATGATTTGGCAGCTCCTCATGAACCACATGGTGATAGTGGGAAGAACAGGTCCCAGAAAAAAGGCAATGCCATTCCCTGAAGAAGGGGGGGCATGTGGGCTGATGTGTCGGCATGGCCTTGGCTGGGCAGAAGGTTCAGAGAGAGATTAAAGCGCAGTGAAGACAAATTTCTAACATTTGTTCAGTGTTTCAAGGTCCTAGAAACTGACCATAATACAAAAGGGGAAGCCTAAGAGCTCTACCTAACCCCCAAGTCATCTTCGGCTTATGCTTCTAATCGTCTACCAAACCACATATGTACTGAGCTAGATTCCTCGGGGACCTCTTTCCTTCCGCTATTCAGGTAGTTGGGGAAGGAAATGAACCCAGGTGTGTCCATTAGCACTTCTTCCTCAGAGGTTTAGATTGTAATATGAGCCACAGGGCTTTCTAAAGTGGCAAGTCATAGCAAATATGTCATCTCGCTGATTAGCTCTGATCCCTTTTGGCTCTTAGCCTCTCTCTCTCCCTCCCTCGCTGTGCAGACTTCAAGGTCGCCTCTTCAGAGAGGCTTCCCTGACCCATTCAAACATCTTCACTTCTTTTCTCATACCTGATTCTATTTTTCTTTTTTAAAAATATTTATTTATACATACAAGAACTGGGGTACAGGTCAGAGGTATGGGGGTCAGAGGATTCATCAGAGACAGAGTGGGGAGCAGAACAGGCAGATTGACTGAAACACACTGCTGAGGAGAGCAGCAGGTGAGGCAGGAGAGGTCTGCTGCGCCCTGTGGGTCCCCTCCCCGGACGGGCATCGAACTCGTGCTGTGGAGTTTGTGCGGAGGCTGCGTTGGCGTCATTGTGCGGTGCTTAATCCCTTGTGCCACCAGAGAGACCCGATGATTCTATTTTTCTTTATCACATTTGTTATTACATGAAGTCTTTTGGCCTCTTTGTTTATTTTCTATCTTTTATTAGTATTTAGGCTCCGTGAAGGCAAGAGCTTTGTTTACTGCCGAACCCTCACACCCGGAGCAGTGTCTGTCACAGGATGGATAACATTCCTTCATCTGTGGCAACTGCTGAGGAGCAGAGGACTTCGCACTCCTTCTGGGGTGAAGTCATGACACACTGCTGGGCTATCTCTCTATTTAATTTTTGAAAAGGATTTATTTATTTATACATGCAAGAACTGGGGTACAGGCCAGAGCCCAGAGTGGTGAGAGGATTCACCAGAGACAGAGTGGGGAGCAGAACAGGCAGACTGACTGAAACACACTGCTGAGGAGAGCAGCAGGCGAGGCAGGAGAGGTCTGCTGCGCCAACTGGGTCAGCTTCCTGGCCGGGGATGGAACTCACGCTGCTATGCCTCGGATGCTTCATAGTGCGGCGCTCAACCCGCTGCACCACCAGGGAGGTCTCTCTATTTAATTTTATCTTATGGCTTGGGACCAATTTTCTAATAGAAAAATGGCCTTATATTTATCATTTTGGTAAGCCCCTCAGCTGGTCTAAACTATAATTCAGACATTGATCTGGGTATGTGGCACCTATATTGGCATTGGGTAAGTGGCCTAAAGACCCATTTTACCTGTGTGTTTGTATATATAAAGCTATCGTATAGAAAAATAGAATTGTACTGATCAAATTTAAGTCAGTGGTTACCTCTGGGAACCACTTTAAGCATTAATTTCATGTTTTTAAGCATTAATTTCATTAAGCATTAATTTCATGTTTTTATATTTTGAATATATATACTTTAAAATACATAGGTTTATGTGCTTTAAAAGAGGTATATGTACAACATATAGAGACAGGCACACACAGAGAAATATTTTGAACATGACAAAAAGGCCAGAATGCCAAAATATTTAGAGGAGTTGTTGTTGAATGGTAAGATGATGACTGATTATTTTCTTCTTTGTTGTTTATTTTTCAACTCACTAAATAAAATATAAAAATAATTAATCCTAAAAATGAAAGAATTAAACTCACGCTTAGGAGGCTTATACCGAAGTAAACTGATAGAATAGATTTACTTTTTTTTTCTGTAACACCAAACTCATATTCTTGCACTTTCATTTCCTAAGCCTAAGATTAATCTCCTTCTTTAGCCATTTTCATTTGAACACAGTGGTAATGTTCTGAAAATCTCTGGAGAGGAAAGATGTGAGTATGACCTTGTGCTATGTCTCTACTTTCTGGAGTCATTTTAGATTCATACTGATTACATATTATCTCAAACCAGCAGAGTGATTCAGTTCTTTGAAATAATAGAATTTTAATGTCTCTTTCTATTAATATCTTGCTTTGTAGAACAGATTAGTCTTAGAATCCACAAAATCTATGCTAAAACTTATTTGATCATGAAAGTCTTTGATGAATCCAGGAATGCTTTGCATCCCTTTTTAAAACTAAGAATTGTAGCCGTCAGATGACTGGCCTTGTCTGACTTATAAAACTGTAATTCATGTCCAAGACAGGGATGTATGTCTCCTCTGTTCACTGCTGTATGTTTCTGCAGTTCCTAACATGCAGCAGCTTGTGGAGAAAGAACTCAATATTTGTTGGGTAAATGAATGGATTTGCAGTCTTTAAGAAGTCCATACTGTGAGGCCTCCCTGGTGGCGCAGTGGGTTAAGCAACGCACTATAAAGTGAACTGCAGCCACTACAGCATGAGTTCAGTCCCTGCTGCGGCCAGGGAGGGGACCCACATGGTGCGGCAGACCTCTCCTGCTGTGCC